>BMAO01005036.1:113039-184323 GCA_019973975.1 Trichonephila clavata
TGAATTTTATTAAATAGGTTTCTGAGGTAATAATATTTTGCCTATATATTCTAAGACTTTTCTACAGAGTCGGAACTAGAATTTTTATGTATTTAATTTAGAAGTGGATTTATTCACATCTTAATATATATATTAAAGGAGAGAAACTTTAATTTAAAACACCAGTTATTATTTTAACTAATCATAACTCTGAAAATATGAATTTAACAAAATTCCTGGTTCAAGCTCTGTATTGAGGTCCAAACTATATATGGGGGGGGGGATTGAGCATATATTTTTCCAAATGTTTCGTTAAAAAATTGCATTTAAATATAATTTTTACTTGTAATTATATTCTTAAAATAGTTTTACATGTATATTCTAATTCAAATGACAATAAACATCAAAATGGTATTCAATTTTCGCTTGTTTAAAATAACGGTTTTGAATGTATATTCAATCACCTCAAATCCCATTGCGAAACATCACATGAAAATATTCCTAAGAATTATATACTGGAATGACACATAATTTCCGAATTATAAGATTCTTTTTTCTTATTTTTTATTCATAGATTAAAATTCGAAGCTCTCTATAGTTAACTAAGTATTCGAAATAAAACAAAGTTAGCAATTTTTTACAATGAAAAACCTTTAAATTTTTTTACGACAATTATCTTAAAAAACATTGTTTCATAATGAAGGTTTTTAAAAACTACTTCATTTTCGGTTTTTTATTGCTTTTTTATTCATTTCGCTTATCGAATAAAAGTCCCAATACTCGACCATTATGCAGTCTAGGCAGTCACGAGTAAAACTTTTTCCATCAAATTTACTTAGCATTATCTCTCGCTTAAAGCGAACTTAAACTGCTGCTTTTCCCAAAGTAAACTGCCACGTTCGCACCTCATGTCGCTCGAAAACTAATGGTCGAAATCTCCTCTACGATAACTTAGGACTCAGCTCAAAAGATAAGACTAAAGAGGTGGTACCTTATCGTTTGTTTTTATTTCACCCTTAAACTAATGTCGAAAGCTTCTACTTATCTTCCAGGCTCGACAGGCCTAGATGGAGAAAAGCTGCTTTTCTGCTTTCTTCTTGGCATTTTTCTCCAAGAAGATGTTGGATAATTAGTTTGGACCCACGAAAGAAAATGTTAGCCTATGTTTCAAACGTCATAGAAGCGTGCTTATCGATGTGTTGGCTATGTAAGTCGTGAGAATTTTTTTTAGGGGGCGAGTTTCGTGTCGTTATCACTTTTAGAATGTTCTTTAAGAGCGGAATATTTTATTTTTCACTTTGCGATGTCGATTTTGTTTTGATGGCGGAAGTGGGATTTTAATGGGTTTCATTGTTGAAAGTTATTGGGGAAAAAATATGCCTCTGTATGTGGGGACAGCTTCGAAGTGTAAACATTGTTGTATTTCATTTTTGCTCGAGGATGCTTGATAATTTATCTTTCGTCGAGGAAGAAAATTGATTCTAGGCATAGGAAGAAAATGAATATTTCCGAATTTTAATAGGGAATTTTGAAAAAAATTAAATTCAAGGGTATTTCCCTTCAGAAAAGGAAAGAATGTGGTTTCCACCATTATTTCCCTCTTCAAATAAATAGAAATAGAAGCTGTTAAACAAAAAGTAAATGCATTAAAAAAACCCCATCTAAGAACTGATTACAAATAATAAAAGTAAGAATATTATAATACTTCTTGTTAGAGATTACAAATAATAAGAATAAGAATATTATAACACTTCTTGTTAGATTACAAATAATAAGAGTAAGAATATTATAATACTTCTTGTTAGAGAGATTACAAATGATAAGAGTAAGAATATTATAATACTTCTTGTTAGATTACAAATAATAAGAGTAAGAATATTATAATACTTCTTGTTAGATTACAAATAATAAAAGTAAGAATATTATAACACTTCTTGTTATATTACAAATAATAAGAGTAAGAATATTATACTACTTCTTGTTAGAGAGATTACAAATGATAAGAGTAAGAATATTATAATACTTCTTGTTAGAGATTACAAATAATAAGAATAAGAATATTATAACACTTCTTGTTAGATTACAAATAATAAGAGTAAGAATATTATAATACTTCTTGTTAGATTACAAATAATAAAAGTAAGAATATTATAACACTTCTTGTTAGATTACAAATGATAAGAGTAAGAATATTATAATACTTCTTGTTAGATTACAAATAATAAGAGTAAGAATATTATAATAGAACATATTAAATATCTGAAGTTTACGATAGTGTTACATGGTGAATAGTCTTTCAAACACAGGAAAGGTTAACTCTAATTACTAGCAGGTTCTTTTTAAAAGTTAATAGTAATTTATTGTGGAATTGTCTAATAAATGCATTAGATTAAGTTTTAACCGCTTCCCTTACAAATTTTTTTGAAAAAAAATTGCAAAAAATCATCACATTTTTTATTTTATTATTAAATACAAGGAAATGAAACAAAACAAAATATGCAGGTTCTTAAGTTGAATTTTTAATATTTTACAGGTGTAAAAGCATTTAGTTTTAACATAAGTTTACTATCCCGAGTTATCTCGAGCAAATGGAAAAAAGTCAAATATTATTCTTTGTATGATAGTTTTTGAAAGAAGGGACAACATAAAGTGATACCTGACATTCTGTACACTGGTATCTGGTCTCTTTTCTTACTGGCTTATCTCTGAAATCTCTTTTACGGAAACATACTGTCTTAATAGAGGTACGTAACCGTCTTCAATACGGCTACATACAAAAGAATCACTCCCACTATTTTCAATGTTCACCTGTTCATAATCACTATCTGAAAAATCATCGCTTTCCGTATCTTGCATCATCACCATTATTTTACTTTTTTAAACGCTACTATCCTTATTTATACATTAATAATCCACAAGTCGACGTGTACTATGTAATAGAAAAAACACGTGACCAGTCCCACTAAAAGAACCGCGAAACCAACAATCTTTAACAAACTACCAATCAAAGCTGAATATCTTCTTTTCATTTCCTCCAGGTCAAATAAAACCGTGATAAAACAAATCGTACTGACAAATTCTGCTTTGCCCGAGTTTTCTCGGGATAATAATTAATTGCAATATATATAAACCCGAGATAACTCGGGACAATCAGGCAAGCGGTTAACAGGAAACAACAAACCACGTAAATTTCGCGATAGCATGAATTCAGTATAAATTTGTGATCAAAACATTACATGAGGCCAATGAAACACAGAGTTGCTTTCAGCATCTAATTCCAATACTTCTTCCCAGCATTATCATTATTTAGGCCTACGGGTTTTAGAGCTTTTTTTTCGAATAATCATTTTAGTCTCTACAGAATTTCAAAGAACATTTTTATTTATGTCTCCATTATCACTAAGTATGTTGCCTAGGTTACTTTTAGAAATTAGTGTTATTGAAGGTTGAAGTTGTGGTAGTCTCCACTGAAGGATCAACTTCTTGTAAAGGCAGTGCTTCTCAAACTTTCTATACTTGCGACCCAATTTTCAATCATAATTTTCATCGACCCCTCTTTTATACAATTGTAATGCATTAAATTGAATAATAATATACTTTGACGTAAGGCTACAATACGACTATAATTATAAACCGTACAAACTATCAAGATAAGTATTAAATTTTGTATATAATTTTATGACATGCCCATAGGGTCATTGATAATTATTAAACTTGTTCTTAATTTAATACTGTTAAACTAATTATGAAACACACATTTGCAGTACTGATACATTTATAAGTGTATTATATCAGTGTAAATGTGTAATTTTTTATTATGTCAGATCCTTCAGTAAATTAATAATTTTTAAAAGAATCTTTTGTTTTCAACTTTTCAAAATACTTAAGCCCTTCTTGTAGGGTTATCACAGCCCACTAGGGGGGAGACGCCTCACAGTTTGAGAAACACTGTGTTAGGGAAATAACGACTCCCCAACGGTGTAATTTCGGGGGAAAAGTACCCAAGACAAGACAATACCGAGTTCGAGGTCAAGCTCAGTATTAAGTTCGAGGGCAAGTCAACATTTGACCTCCCTTATGTCAGGCCGAGTTGTGACCGGTGTAGTCCCCAATCCAATCTTCGGCTTCAATGTCCACCACATGAGGGGTGACAAGGACCAGTGGCCTAATGGTAATCCCGGGCTACGTCCGAACAGAAATGATTCTGCATCACGTATCTCTTTGGATGATGTGACATATTCCACTTTTGAGGAGACACGAAAAAGAGAAACCCCACACTCCAAGAGACACTCCTAGACTCTCCCAGAATAACCATCAGACTGACTCTCAGACTCGCTTCCAGATTTTCTTGTAAGCTCTAGCACCTATGATGACCTCTCAAGGCTCCATATAACGAGCATCAAAAGTGTCTTACGCAGCCATCACGTAAGTGATCCGGCCTGTAGCATCCACCGACCACCACGATACACCGGAGGATATTGTGGTAGAAAAGTATTGTCTCTTGGTCTACAAAAAATATTTCCCTAATGAAGTTTTAATGTTGTTTAATGAAGTTTTAGTTTGATTTTAAATATTAATGACTAAATTCAAATTCAAATTCCAAACCTCTCAATTTAAATCCAACGTCCTATAACATGTAAAAGGAAATGGCAATAATATCTCTACTTCACATATCGCAAACGCAACTTATCCAATCTGTCTTTAAAGCTCTTTTTCAACTTCTTCCATCGACTGTAATTTAGGCAAACATTGTATATAAAAAGATATAAAAGAAGCTCCCTGTTATTTATTAACATATTTGCACACGCTAACTTTAAAAATAAACAGGTTCGCTGAAAGGAGTAAACCTTACAGTACAGATTGAAACTATGCTGGGTGTTGCAGAATTCAACGACAAATTCAGACCGGATGCAGCATGGGGTCAACAAATCACACCATAGAACGAATGAATGAATGAGTGAATATTAACGTCGCACTGTTCAGCTACTCGAGGGCTTGTGGCGACGGAACTCGTAATTTTCAACCATGGTCAAGTGACGAGGACGACACCTGAGCTGGCATCCCCTATCCTAACTACCACACCACACCACGGAGGATGTTTGAGCTGTCGACAGATTTAACGTGCATCGCTCCCCTATACGGCGGGGTTTTTGTGGGACTGGGCTCGAACTCATGACACGCCAGCCACGATTCCGATACCTTGACAACTTGGCTACTGCGGTCACCACACCATAGAACACGGGGTCGCAAACCACGTTCAGTCCGTGAAAATCAGGATAATAGTAGTAGTCAGGAGAATGATGAGCCAGACGAAGGGAAAGGCCAAACGAATGTGTGAATTTGGAGTGTCATGGTAGAATTGAAGAAACCTGCACGCGTACGCAAATTTCCCACTTCTCCCGGAGTTGTTGCAGGGAGTACCGGCCATTGTGCACCAGAACGTAAGATTCATATATGATGGTGTCCCATTACATTTTTTGATTTCTGTGCGTAACCACCTCAATGCTACACATCCCGGAAGGTGGATTGAACGTCGTGGACCTATTGCTTGGCCTCCACGTTCTCCGAACCTCAATCCCTTAAATTTCTCCGTCTGAGGCCACGTGGAACCACTTGTGTATAAGACGCCGATGGCTACAGGGGAGGATATGACGACATGGATCTTTATTGCTTCAGGTAACATCGCCAGCACACCATATTTGTTTCGACACGTTCTACAATCATCCGTCCGTCGGTGTGGGCTGTGTCTATTGTCGCCTACGCTGTCTTAACTTCGAACAATTCGACAACCACTTGTTGTTCGCCTTTCTGACGTCAAGATATGATGCATTGTTCGTATTGTAAATATGCTTTGCGTTTAATAAATGTATTCCTTATCTCTTATTGTCCCTTTTCATTCCACTAGACATCACACACTTCATAACTGTTTTTGTGA
The DNA here is from genome assembly GCA_019973975.1 of Trichonephila clavata. Classification (NCBI taxonomy): domain Eukaryota; kingdom Metazoa; phylum Arthropoda; class Arachnida; order Araneae; family Nephilidae; genus Trichonephila; species Trichonephila clavata. Next base: position 118,954 of record BMAO01005036.1, read on the forward strand.
ATTACTGCGATTAAACGTGGTTTTGTGATCCCATGTTCTATCGTAATTCGTCATTCCTATGCTGCCTACTACTACCACCCCTGAATTTGTTGAAAAAAAATTAGGCAATATCCTGCATAACTTCTAAATTTGTTTCTTGTGCACGACCATTCAATGTGATGAACCATCAAGCCTTCGCTATTGTAATGATCGATTTCTCTGACATTGAAGGCAGGTTGCGGGTCTCTGGCTCTCTCCAATATATTTTTGCCGTACTTTCATACGGAGAGTACCAGGGACCTGCTATCTACCCTCCCAATGTTTTAAAAATCGACCATTATGATAGCGAAGGCTTGATGATTTGGAAAGGCATCATGTTAGATAGCCGCACACAACGCTATGTCTTTAAAAAGGGCACTGTGACTGCTATAAAGTATAGGGAGGAAATTTCGGAGCCCTATGTTTGATTTTTTTACGGGTGCAGTTGACCCTGACTTTTTTTAGGGATGACAAGGTGAGGTCACCTATAGATCATCCAGTCGACGATTTTCTGGAAATTGAAGATATTCGCCGGACGGATTGGCCAATCAGATCACCTGACATCATCCCTATAGAGCTTATCTGGGAAGCTCTAAGGAGGACAATTGCAACTCGCAAACCCCTTCCATGAGCAATCCAAGTTTTAAAAACAGGTTTGCTGAATGAGTTGAATTAATTTCCAAAGAAACTAATAAATTATTTTGTTTCCTATATAAAATCACGGTGCGAGGCCTGTTTATCTGAAAGAGGAGACCATCATTATATTAACTATTTTTTGTTCTATTTTGTAACTACTGTTTCATACCTGCCGATTTCGATGAGTGTTACGCGTGGTCACGAGTGTGTGTGTATTTCAACAGTTGAATGATTACTGTTTTGTATTATATCAGTCCTATATACCAGTGCTTCTCAAACTTTCAGTATTTGCGACCCAATTTTCTTTCATTATTTTCATCGCGCCCCCATAGAATAACATTGTATTGAATCCAATAATAATGTAATTTCATACTAAAGCTACAATATGACTTTAATTATAAACCGTGTAGTAACAGGTGTTGATGGATGAAGGAAGGCAGATGAGCTTGGGTATGTTATTCCTCTTTCAACGAGAACTTCGTTAGGAGTAGTGTATTTCTATTTGTCAGAAAAATAGTTTATGTTAGATTAGTAGTCTTTTATCCTGTTGTATCTGGCAATGAAAGAATCTGATGATGGGTTTATTGAATTGCCTTAGAACTGTAAAACCAGCCAGGGAAATAATAATACAGTAACGGATTGAGTGGAATAAAGATGTTTAGTATTTTCACCTTCTGAAATGGATGTAAACATATTTCATTTATAATATATTTAATCATCGTGTCATTATTAACACCATAACCACACAAATTATCAAGATAAATATTAAAATTTGAATATAATTTTTGTATATGATAATCCCATGGGAGTCAGTTCAGTCTTCATTTACTATTGATAAATTTATTACCAAACACAAAGAACAGTACTGATTAATTTATAAGTATATTATAACAGTGTAAATGTGTATTTTATTATTTTTTGTCAGAATGTATTTTGTTTTGTTTCCTTCAGTAAATTAATAACTTTTTTAAATAATCTACTTTTATAATTTTTCTATATACTCGCGCCCCTTTAGGGGTCGCGCCCCACAGTTTGAGAAATGTTGCTATATACATACCAAGTTTCGTTAAAATTTGTCCAGTAGTTCTAGAGATAATTGACAAAATCTCAAAATTCTCTTAAGTTCGAACACTAGCATATTTCTATGAAACTTTTTGAATCTAATATTTGTATTATTTTCCAGGATATGTACTAAAATAATTCTTACTGTATGAATATTTTATGAGTTACGGCTCGTTACTTCAATATATTAGCCTCATAAATATGTATCATTTCTTATAATATTTAATCGATCAGCTCTAAAATGTTTACACTTTGGTAAAACATTAAATTTTAGTATGTTCTCTTTATAAATGTATGCATTTTACTTTAGTAATACTTTTATGAATATACATAATTTTATTCCTTTTTTACCTCTAACTGCTTTAAAGAATTTTAAAAATTTCTAAAATCTCACTTATAATTGTGATTTTCATAAAATTTAGACAATTTATTTTCGATATTGCTGCAAATGTTTATTGGTATTGATACTTAAAAGAGTATTTACAATTCTTTAGTATGCTGTTTTTAAAAAAGTACTTTGTGAACGTGTTCGGATACCTTAGCACTATTTCATCAAATCAAACAATATTGACAAATAATTTATTTTGAATTACACATAAAAAAATTGAATTTTTAAAAAGTCATGGATTGTAAAAAGTAATTGGTGTATTCATCACATTTTTAATTAAATTTGAGTTCGAAAAACTGTTTTTAGAAAGGAAGGATTGTACGTGCAAAATAGAATATTTTTAATATGAAAGCAATATTTAATTTATCTTTCGAAAAACTTAATTTAATTATTGCGTTATTTTAATAATGTGGGCATGCTTCAAGTTTAAACAGCAGAAAAAATATAAAAGAACTACCATGAAGTTCGTTTAAACTTTTCTATAATAAATTTATCTTATCCCGAAAGCCGTAAAAACAAACTTTGAGAGTTAATAAATATGTCGAAGTCACAGGTGTTGTTTTATTTGTTACTTAAGCAAATTACTTGCAAAATATGAATAACAAAAACAGCATGATGAAATAACCAGCTATGTATTCACAAATTATTTTACACTGTTTCATATGAGATCAAGCTCCTAGGTTCTTGATTTTTCACTCAAGATACATGCTCAAAAGTAATTTTATTTTCCACATAGAATAGCATTTCTTAAGACGTGAAAAACAAAATTGAATCTGTGCTGCTATAGCATAAAAATCAACAATAGAATATTCTGGTATCATTCTTATTTTTCCTTTCTCTTTTGAACTAATCAGAGATTTTTAAGGACATATTCGAGTTTATGTTTAGAAAAAGATATCTAATTTAATATTTGAAGTTTGGTGCATATACCCGATTGGTGGTGTAATACATTGTTTTCTTTAAAAGTAAGATTAAATTTAGTACATTTTGAAATCTGTGTGGAAACAGTGCGAGAATACATAATTTTTTTTAAAAAATTAAAGGATATATAAACGTAAAAGCCACTTTTTTTCTGAGATACTTAAAGAATTTTATTCCTGCACGTAAGCAAATTTTATGTCGGTTTTTATCCAGCACATAAAACACAGCTCTTCTGAAGTGATGCATTGGTTTTTCCGCCGACAGGACATTAATAATGCATGTCACGCAGCTTTACGCGATTCATTTTTCAATATCGGAATTGCGATATAAATGGATATTTATAAATTTAAATAAATGGTTTGCCATGTTTAAGAAAAGGCAGAAAACAACAGAATGTTGAGTTGCAAAATAAAAATGCACACAGTATAAGTTTTTTAATCACAATTATATTTTAAAACCACTGTACAAATCAAAGTTTTTATGTATATATAAGCATTGCTATAGAAAACGTCTTAAGTTCCAAATAACGTTCCTATAGTTCTAAGAATTGATACTATTTTAACCTTTTAAGGTATCCGACTGGTTGCGACAATTTTTTTTTTATAAAAAAGAAGATATGGGTTCTTTTTGTTTGTTATTTTTAGATTTGTTTAGTGCATTTTAAGAAAAATGTGCTAAAATTAAAAAGAGAAAAAGAAATTATGACTAAAATGGGGAAAAATAGATAAAAATTGACAAAAAATAGCACAAACGCGGTACATTCTGCACCAAAGGTTTATGAACAAATTTTCAATTTTTTAAATCTAATGTGTTGCTATATTATTCAATTTTGAAATGACCTTCAGGATAAGAGATATTTTCTTTTTTACAAAAACTAGAGCACTTTATCTCGGTTACTATATGAAAATGCTTAAAAAGACTAGGATTATATTCACATAAGGGACTGTCAATTTTGTAATAAAACAGTGATTGATAAATTTGAAGATTAAAACACTTCTACTATTATACAGAACGTACAGAAAAAATTTCAGTTCATTATGTTCAAAACTTTTTTAGCAATCGCTGACCCCGTTTGATTATTTGCAAAAAATCTCATTTCCAGTAAAACGCGTTTTAAAGTATGACATCTTGCTTAAAGTAATGGCATCTGCTTTTACTAAAACGCATGCAGTTTTTGTTCTAGTAAACGGAAAATGATAAACTTGATATTTTTATAAATCTAATAAGAGGACCCATAGAATAAAACCATAAAAGAAAATTGTCAATTTTTGGCAAAATTCTTAGTTTTAGGGTAGTCGGATACCGTAAGTGGTCAATTTTTCTGCCCAAAATATTCCAAAAAAGTCGCATTTTTTTTGCCTTTAGCTATGTATAATACTTAACAGAATACGAAAGCGGAAGAATTTTACTATAATTTTTAATTTTGTAAAGTTTTTCACTATTTTTTTTCATTTTGTAATTGTGGAACGTAAAAATCTCTAAATGTTTACTTTTTAAAAGTACACTCTGAATGCTATGAAGAATTTTTCATACATCTTAAAAGAACTTCTTTCATACTTCAAACGGTTAAGAGAGAGGATTTGTGTACGTGGGCATACATATATACACACAAAATTTCAAGCACTGTGTAATATTAAGTCTTACATTGCAATGGGTATAGAGATAATATCGATTATTTTGGATTATCATTCCATTTTCATTTCTTCTCAAGCAACAAACTGCATATTGCCTTGCCAATCCCTGTTCTACAGTAGAACGTCGTTTATCCGAAAGTTTATTATCCGGAGCATCAAATATCCGAACCAAAGTCCGGATACGTTTTCGAACAGTGTAATGCTAAACATTTGTTTCCTGTGAGGCCAAAAGTGACCGGAAAACCCAAGGTGAGGGATATTTGGGGAATTTCAGTTGTGTGATTTGATAAACATCTGCGCGGAATATTAGGTCAGTTTGAGAGGGTGTTCATACGGGCTCTTTTGTCGAGTTTTGTTGATGTAGAAACCTGGATGGTACGCGATGCAGAAGACTGTGGATTTCAAATGTTAAATGATGACGAGATTGTGACTTCCGTGCAAGAAGAGTCCGACCCTGTCGACGATGAAACGGATGAAGACGAGGACAGCAACAACGAAAGTAGCAAATGCTGACGCGTTTTCTGTGTTAGAGACAGTTATGGAGTGGTACGAACAACAATCGGAGTGATGTCTTATTAAACTACTGCTGCTGAAAAGAATCAGAGGCCTTGCAATGGAAAAATGAAGGTGTACTATGGTACAGCGAAAAATAAGTAATTATTTTCCATACTGAAGGTAAAATTGCGACGTTTTGCATCTATTTGGCTTTTTCTTCAAGCACGTTTCCCGCATGTGTTGATTTTCAATATTTGTATAGTGTCCAGTATCATTTACTACATGGATCGCATTGGGTTTTCGGTTATCCGAACGGTGTCCGGTCCCGATTGATTCGAATAAACGACGTTCTACCGTATATAGAATATTTTATTCCTTGCCTTCAATAAAACAAACACAAACAAAAACCACGAACAAAATCCGGATGAGAAGTATTTCAGTACCATGGACAGACTGCATCTTTTAAAAACACACACACACACACATCACCACTAATAATCTCACTATAAGAACTAAAAATATGTACAAATCAAAGGTAGAAAGAAAACAATATAACCCGTACAGCATACGGGCAAACCGGTTGTGACTAGCTTTCGGCAGCCCGAACGGGGTGACTGGCAAATTAGTTTAATTCTGAAATTATTTTTTATCTGATTTCAATACAGAAGGAAGGATAGCAACTTTAAAAACGATGAAACTATCAGAAACCTTTCCTCCTGCCATCCTTCGGAGTCTCTGAGCGATAAATGACACACAATGGTAGACAAGAGCATTTTTTAAAGTTTTTAATTAATATTAATTTCGGAATTTAAATTGTCAAAATGGATTGCTCAGATTGTTTACCATCTTTTGATACCTTAGGTGTGTTTATACGTTCAGAAGTTGGTGAGAAGATACATACATACGCTTGATTATTCTCAAATTTTAATAGTGTAAATAGTATTTCTATATATAGAGTTTCAGTCTCTATAAATTAAATAAAATACATCCCTTCACCTTTCCATCTAAATTTTCAGGCTTAATACAAAATTCCTGAGCAAAAACCATTGGTAAGTGTACAAGTTTATCGGAAAAAAGTCTTGATACTAATGATGGCTTTTTAACAAAAAGTAATCACTTGTGTAAACATAATTTTCTTGAAAGATAAATTCATAGCCATAAAAAAATGTGATTATTCTAGACGACATCTCCCATGATGATACAATGTCTATGTGTGAAGCTAAAATAAATAACTAGAATACCGAGAATGTTCTTATATTTATCATGATGATATGCTGATAAAATATGCAGTGTCAACTGAATAATTTAATTAAAAAGGGTTTCCTTACAATAATCAAAAACATTTATAGAAACAAAACTACTCCTAAGCAAACGAAGATACTTTCTCGCATACCCCCTCCACTCGCGAATTTCAACCCAACATTCTCCAAGTTATTTTTCCTCTAATAAATTCATCCTACTTCACTTCATATTTAATATCAAGAGAATTTCTACAAGTATGAGAAAACAGAATACTTTTCCTTATTCCAACACCTCCTTCGACCAACTTTCCCCGAATTATCTCTTTCATTTCCGACCCCTCTTTCAACGGGCTAAAAATAGATGAGAGAACTCTTTCAATGGCATAATAGAAATTCAAAATAAGGGGAGTATGAATTTCATGAGGTTCTAATAAAGTCCAAGACAAAGAAGACATGCTTGGAAGCTAACATTCATTTTCTAAATGAGTTTTCCGCTTATTAAAGGGGAAAGCATAACACGAAATTACTTTTTAAACAGTTCATTTATGCAGAGAATTTAGATTCATTAATTCGTGATTGAAATAGAAGTTCTTTTGTGATTATCTTTTGGGAAAATATATTCAAAACTTCTTAGAATAAATTACTTTTCACGTGATATAGCATCATAAAGTAAGGAAAATGGATTACGATGATTATATTAATATTTTACGCAAATTCTTTTGCTTGCATTCCATATTATGTTCCTTTAAATATCCCTTATAACTTAAAGAGTCATATGTGTTATATTCAGTAGGGAATATGTATTTTTTAATCCCTTTGTAAACTTTGTTTTGAAAAGATTTGTTAGTGTTAAGGAAAGTTGTGTTGTTATTACCTTTCGTGTCCGATTTCGGTAGTAACATCAGATCAAGGCCCTCGAAATTCCTCGTGGCAGCCAGATCACGTCTGTTGTTTGCCCGTAATTTTGAGCACAATACAGATGACAACACGATTTCACTCCCCCCCCCTAATTTTGATGGAGAGCCCCTCCGAGGGTCTTAGTCCCCTCTTTTCCTACCACAAACGAGAGGACGTTTGGTTCCCCGAATATTTAGGATGCCCATATTCCACTAATAGTTAAATTTTAACTTTTAACTTTAAATATTCTTTTCTTTTAAAATTTTCTACTCTACTAGTCAAGCTCCACACTCCCAAAGTATCTTAAACAACCTTCTTTCACCTTCTGGGCGGCCAATAGTCATATTCCTCGCGCGATGTTAACCAATTAGAAAGCAGCCTCTCAGCTATCTCTCAAACAGAAACTCAAAAATTTTGAAGTCGAAGAAAGAACATTTTAGGCACGCCCCCCGGATTTAATCGCCTCATCCAATCACCATGAAGCCACTCACAGCAGGATAAACACAATTTTCTCCCTGCAACCTTGCATGTCTCAGATATGGGATTTAGACCTGTGTTACAACCCATATGCTCATGCGTGGATTACTCGTATCCATCCTCCAAGGAACACAGATTACATTTACAAACATCCATGCCTTTCCCGAGATTCAAGCCAGAGCCCTTCGGTACAGTAGTCATCGTCACTAAAGATTATCCCGTCTGGGCAGCATGAAAAGTTTTGAAACTCATAAAATAATGTTTTGAGACGCACGCGAATATAATCAGAGAATATTTATATAAAACAACATTTTTCGCAAAGGAAATTTTTTTTTATTAAAAAGAACAGTTTATATGTTTCAATCTTTAATTTAGAAATTAAATCTAGCTTGCATTGTACCGTTTCCATTTCATACGAGAGAAAAATTGAAATGTCATGTTTCAGTATTTATATAATAAAAGAAAAATATCCTTTTCAATTCTTTAATCAAGGAAGAGAAGAATTAAAAAATGAAAAAGAATTAAAATATTTAATTTTTAATCTTTCTTTCGATGTTTGAGTATTAGATCTGTTATGAAGAATTGAAAACTTCTGCTGTGTATATTAAATAATTCCTGAAGGGAAACAAATTAAGTAAATGAAAAATTGGTTTTCTAATTAAAGAAAACTGTTCATCTAAATGTCAAACAACTTTAAAAACTAAAACCAAAAGAGCATTTAATCAAACTTCAAAAAACCAATTTCAAAAACCCAGCTAAAAGCAACTGCCATCCCCACCAAACCATTTAAAATTTCCCCAATTCCATTCATTCTCTATTACTTTAGCTGAGTTCTTTAAAAGATTAATGATTTTAAGTCCATCACTCACACAATCGAAAGAGCAAAACTCAACGCATATTTTTCAGCTGTCACTGCAACTCATTCTTTTTTCCCCTGTTCTCTTTTTTTTCTCTAAAAATTTCCCCGAATGCGTCCGAATATTCATCTTACCAATTCCCTCAACGTTCCTGTTTTAAAATTTATTGGCTCATATTGGATTCCCGTTCCTCCAAAACAAAACGTGTGCCTTCAAGATAAGCTGTTTAAAAAATTCATAACCTTATTACTTAGGCACAAACTGTTTCAACTTGGAGTTTTTGAAGGAAGTTAAAAAATAAAAAAAGTAAAGCTTGAGCAGGGAAAAAAATACACACACCCACATCGTCTAAGGACGATCAATATGCAGATAGGGTACCTAATACACCGTGAAAAATTCTGGTGTTTTCTTTTAGCTGGAGGAATAATTTTTTTTTAAAAAAAATGTTCCTTGAATTTTTATTTTTATAGATATATCGCTGTGGTTTAGTCCTGGAGTGGTTTTACATTAAAAAAACTGCGTTAGTTATTCTGAATCATTTAGTTTTTCTTCCAGTTTTCTTTTAAAAATATATATGATACTTTACTTTTTATACGCTATTTGTTAGCTAAAAAGTTATCAACGCTTTGCAGTCGAATCACTCTACCGAGGGAATTATTTTTTTTAAAAAATGAGGATAGTCACACACAAGCCTTTATGGTGCATCTACTAGTAATCAATGAAGCAAATAAGGTAATATAGGAAGGAGAAATAGGCAGGATGCTGCTCCGAAAGTAAATTTTGACATTTTGTTACACATGGAAAAGTTATTTGCCCAAACAAATACACCATGTCATCATGAACCGTATACCTTGCATTGTTCTTCGACATAATCACCACCGACATTGAGTCATTTGTCGTAAAATGCGATTAATTTAAAGAAACTACTCAGTAGTTTCTACTACTCTGCGAAGCTTCTACTACTTAAACTACTCCGCAAAGCATGGAACAGTCGCACTGCCTGCTCCACCATTACATTGTTTTCTTACTGGTGAACTGGGATGTTTCCACGTCATTGAGGTGGTCTAGGTTTCTGGGATTCATGCCACATCGCATGGGACGATTCTGTACAAGTACTGATTTCTCTCTTGCGCGTGCCACATAATGAGGTTGATTGATGAGGCCATATATGAGGCTGATGAGACAAGTGATTGAGGCTGATTCCTATTCTTGCACTCTTGTGTTCCAGTTTTAGGTATTTCAGCAATCATTTTGCAGAAACGTTTTGATAATCCAGCACTCATAATACTCTTAAACCATGTTCCGCACTTGAACAATGTTGCTTTTATTCATGTATGTAAGGGGAAATGAACATCGACATTCATCCTACGCACTCTGCCCTCCTTTACTAAGAATGCAACACTAGCTACTATACCTTTGATGATACATAACCTCTTCTCCCTACATGGGGTGATCTTGGAACACTTGTCTCATGTGTTCATTCCAGTAGGATAACAGCACGGACTTCAATTGGTGACCACTTCTGTCTTCCATTGGGGTTTGTACTTGGAAATACCTCAGGAACGCCGATTTGCTGCTATATCTTCTTTAGCATGTTCTATACATGCATCATTTCTTCTACATTAATGCTTCTTCTGTCACGTAGGTGTGGTCCGATGGTTATCATTTTTTTCATACGGTGTACCATCTTTATTTATATTTTTAAAAAAAGACTATATTTATTTTTAGTATGTTCTCCGTAAGAATAATAAAAGAGAAGGGCTTGCTCTAATTAAGAGACATATCTCATTCAAAAATTACAAGCGGGAAAAAAAATCCCTTACTGATGACGTGTAATGCTCAAATCCAAAACAATAAAAATAAAAATTACATTTTTCAAATGATAAAAAATCGTATGTGATTTCACTATCTAATTATAATACATACAAGGCTCTGATAGCTCAATACACAAGAAAAAGACTCAGAACTTAAGAGTTTTTTTGTACAAATAAACTATGCTGCAAAGTACCCAGCTACACAGCAAAACTTGTAACAATAGACTATCCAGGAGGTCTATCATCTCTTACTCGGGTTTTGTACCGTTCAACCCATAAATGAGCGTTACTACCGGATAATATGCAAATAGTCAATAAGATAGCTCATATAATATAGATGATGACAGATTATATCAGATGTTTACGCGGATGAGATATTGCCATATTAGCTAGAGCTTAAATCATAGTTGCTTAACCACTTGTATGACACAAGATCACGAGGGGCATTCACTCTAAGAAGTTTCTGAGAGGTTGCATCTCATTTCATATAAGTATCAATTGATTCTTATCTTTTAGTTTGTCTTCTCCGCATATAGCATACTCGTTTTTAGAATTTAACTTAATAAAAGCAATTTATTGAAAATCTATGCTAATCATTTCGAGTTCAATTCAATCGCTTCGTTACCCATGATGCGTTTGGATCTCTCAGAGAATCAAATTAATGAGAATGATATTCACCTTAAGGTGTCCGACTATTTGCGACAGCTTTTTCTAAAACAAATGGAGGCAGGAGGAATTTTTGTTGTTTTTAGATTTGTTCAGTATGTTTTAAGAAAAATATGCTAAAATTAAGAAGAGAAAAAGAAATAATTATTCCTAAAATGGGAAACCATAATACAAAAGCCGTCCTTTCTGTACCAAACTTTTAGGAACAAATTTTCAATTTTTCAATTCTGATGTGTTGATATGTTATTCTTTTTTTAAATGACCTTCAGGATAAGAGATATTTTAATCTTTACAAAAACTAGAGCATTTTTTTTAGTTATTATATGAAATTGCTTAAAAAACAATGATTATATTCACATAAGATACTGTAAATTTTATAATAAAACAGTGATTGGTAAATCTGAAGGTTATAACACTTCTACCATTATACAGAGCATACACAAAAAACTTCAGTTAATTATGTTCAAAACTTTTTTAGCAATCGCTAGCCCCGTTTGAGTATTTTTAAAAAAACATATTTCGAGTAAAATGCGTTTTAAAGTATAACATCTTGCTTAAAGTAATGACATCTGCTTTTACTAAACCACTTGTAGTTTTTGTTCTAGTAAACGGAAAACAATAAACTTGGTATTTTTAATAAACTAATAAGATGGCCTATAAAATAAAATCATAAAAAATTGTTAATTTTTGGCAAAACTCCCAGTTTTAGGGTCGTTGGATACCTTAACTAACAGGAAGAAGAGGTACTCTGTGACAAGGTACTGTAGAAATAAGCTTCTGCTTGATGATATAAAGCAGCAGCAATGGACATGGGCTAATATATACTTGCAACTAATTTGATCATCACTCTAATGATTCAGCTTAAATCCAGATTTACTGCATTCCAAACTAAATCTCGGCGTCAGCTATCACAAGGAGCATTGCAATTACTATCTCATGCAATAAATGGCAAATCGAACATAATCTAATCAATTCGATATATTTCTTAAAGATTCCTTTAAACCAGGGGTGGCCAACCCGCGGCATGCGTGCCACAGTGTGACACGTTGGAATTATTACAATAACACACGGAAAATTACTGAATTTTTTTTTTAAATTTAAAAATATAATGAATAACCATTTTTTACAATTTTATTGAAGCGAGTTTGTCTCACGCAAAAACAAAAAAATTCGATCAAAATATGCTTGTGAATAAATGTTTTCTGCTATGAATATAATAAAATAAAACGAGCTGATGTGGACCTATAATAACCTAACTTTATAGGCATCTGTAAGAGCTAATCCTAATATACGAGTAGATGATTTATTACAAAAAGCAGTTATTCAAAATCCACATTACGTAAATATTGAGTCTTTAATAATTATTTTGAATTAAATTATTCAAGTCACTCATTTTTATTTTAAACACTTAGCCTAATTGACTGAACTTGTTAAAAGTCAATTAAAATACACTCATGTCCATAAATTAAGGATAATGAAGTTCAGGCAAAGAAAGAGACAGAAGTAAAACAAATTTGACTTATTAGTAAAGTCTATTTGTTAAACAAAAGGTAAAGAGCAAAAAAGATGCTATATGTTTGACATAATTAATAAAAATTGCGATTTTTACTCTGTGGAGCAAATTTCAAAACAGAACCTTTTAGAAAAAAACAGTATAACATGGTTAGTATGATGGTTAATACGGAGTATGTCTCCAGACGATGCAATACAGGCTTTACAACGCCTACGCATGCTGAGTATCAAATTATCAATCTGATCTTGGGGAATATTACACCACTCATCAAGCAATGCCCTCTGAAATTCCGGTAGACAGGTGGGAGGGGTTGACGGGCTGCAATTCGTCGGCCAAGCATATCCCATACATGCTCTATTGGATTCATGTCCGGTGAGTGTGCTGGCCAATCCATACTGGTGATATCATCCGATTGAAGGCATTCGTCTACAATGTTTGCACGGTGAGGACGGGCGTTGTCATCCATAAACAGAAATTCAGCACCCATGGCACCCCGAAACAAACGTACATGCTGTTCCTTAATGACATCCCTATAGATGTGACCTGTCATCGTTACACTCTGAGTATGCAGGTTAGTTCCGGAACCGAGAATAATTCCTCCCCAAACGAGCCATCCTGCACCTCCATAACGGTGTCTTTTAATGGTGTTCTCTTGGTGGTAACGGGTACCTGGCGCTCTCCATATGAAAGTCCGGTGAGAATCAGGCGGCAAACTAAACCTGGACTCGTCGGAAAACATCACACAAGGCCACTGTTGCGGTATCCACAATGCATGCTCTCTACTCCAGGTTAATCGCAGGCGACAGTGAGTTGCGGTAAGGGGAACACATGTGACAGGCCTACGAGCATATAGACCAATGTGCCTAAGCGTCGTACACGGTCTGCTTTGAAACTGTTGTACCGGTAGCTGAAGAGAGCTGACGAGACAGGTCTGATGCTGTGCTCCGTCTGTTTCTTTTGGCAGTAACTGCCAAATACCGGTCCTCATTCGGCATTGTAACTCGGAGGTGACCTGTGCTGTAACATCTACTCACATTACCATCATCTTGGAATCGTTGCCAAAGCCTGGAGATGACACTCTGGGCGATTCCAAGTTCCTCGGATACTTCCAGCTCGGTACGTCCACATTCCAGTCGTCCGATAATTCTACCACTTAAAAATCATCCAAATGCTTCCTTTGTGCCATAACTATGCGGTTATTGCACTGAAAGGCTTTTAAAGTGCTTGTGAACAATTTTACTTCTTTGCCACCATTCCTTATATACTCTCGTTTCCTGTAATTTGCATATTCTTCTTCAAGATGTGTGTGATAATTCTACAGGTAAAATTTTTATTTTAGAGTTCAATTTCTGTGTGATTCTGAATTATCCTTAATTTATGGACATGAGTGTAAAAACCCAAGTTTGTACTTTCGTCTTATTAATTATATTATTTTTAAATTTCGACTATATTGATTTGCATTAAAAAATATGCTATTTGCGTAAAAATCCCATACTAAGCTTATTGGTAACATATTTTCGCTTTTCCACATTTGCTTGTTGGAAGTGGCATGTTTAATTATTTGTTTTATCAAATAATGGCAATATTCCCCAAAACAGTTTGGCCTCCCCTTCCTTAAACCCTTTATACTAAATATGCAAATAATTCAGTAAATTTACGAGGCCGATGAATGTTGAATTCGGCCATAATGCAAGTTTTTACTGCGCAACTAGCTCTGTAAAAAACCGAGGATAATGCGGAGGATTTGTCTTCTCTTGTTATCGAGTTTGCAGTTCTTTGGGAAACAACCAATAATGCTTTTGCAATATTATCGAAGACTTTATATGCAATTGAATGACTATGGGATAAAATAGTTAAGTTGCAAGAAATTGGCTGGCGACACCGAGCAATAAAACTCCACCTAAATAGTATGAACAGGGCCGCGGAAAACAGATGACAGCAAATGTTGATGCAAGGAATCCATAATCAAAATGAAGACTTTGGAAGGTCAAAGACCATGAATGTGAAGTAGGATAGGATGATTATGAGGCAAGCTGGGCATCCTCGTCTTCTATTCAACATTTTACATCGTGTTCCACAGGATTCCAGGTATGGGCCAACAATTAAAGAATGTCTGGCAGAATTTTTCACAAAATGAGCTTAGGAATCTTTATTGTTTCTTAATCACCACGGTGGGCCTCTAATTATAATTTTTACTTTCAGTATACAATTGTTTGTAAAGTACAATTATGAGGCTTTAAATTTTCAACCATTCCATTGCATGTGTAAATTTCACCCACGTTAAATTTCAATTAAAGCAGTGTCTTTTTATGCTGCTTCGTTTTCTTTCTTTCTTTTTGTAACAAATGTTAGCCTCCAGTTTATAGAAAAACTCATCAATCTTATTTTCTAGTTTCTCAACTTTGTTGCATAACTAGTAGATGTAATCCACTTAAGCTGTTAACACTTTCTCTTAAGCCAATTTCAGGAAACGACCGTGGGTCAACTAGGAAATGCAACTATGATGGAAACGTATGGAATGATGGCACCAAATCGTATTAAATAAAGCAATAACATACACTGGTGTCCAAAAGTTAAGCATAATTGATAATTATGTGAATAAAGAAGGAACTTCAACTCGGAATAGCGATAAACGTGTTATGCGAGTGTAAAATGGTTATAAAATAAGGAAGCAAATCAAAAGAATGATTATAATTAATTTTATTATTCAAAGTAGCAGTTTGAAAGAAAACTGAGCATAACAAGGATTCACACTTTAAAGAAAAAATGAAAGAAAACATTGAATAAAATACTGATGCTGCAATTTAATAAGGCGTGTGGTCACCTCTGACAGCCAGGCACGCTGCACAGCGATTTACCATACCTGCTGTGAGATGATGAATGAGTTGTGGACTCAAACGGTTCCAAGCTTCTTGGAGAGTTCTCTTCAGTTCTGTAACGGAGCTTGGTGGGTGCGAAAGGAATGCAATTAGTTTCCCGAGCATATCCCTTACATGCTCGATAGGATTTAAATCAGGGGAGTTCGTAGGCCACGACATGCACTGGATGTTTTCCGTTTCAAGGAAATCATCAATCAGCACCTTTGGTGACATGGCACATTATCATCCATGAAAATGAAGTCAGGACCAACAGCACCTCGAAACAAGCAAAAATAAGGCTCAAGAACTTTGTCTCTGTATCTTTGAGCAGTCACAGACGCCGTATCAAAGAAATAGAAGTCTTTGAGGCCGTCCATCATGATGCCTGCCCATGCCATTACTCCCCTTGATGGAAAATGAAATCTTTCCGTTATGTTTCTTGGTTCAAAACGTGTTCCACGTTCTCTCCATATCGTTACCCACCGAGAATCAGTACTCAGATTAAACCGGGACTCGTCACTGAACATCACATCTCCCACACTCCAATGTTGATGTTTCAAACTCCAGTTCAAACGAGCGCGTTTATGCGCAGACGTGAGGGGAATGCAAACTGCTGGTCTTCTGGCATACAGACCTGCATGATTGAGTCTCCAGTAAACAGTTTGTCTCGAAATTCGTATTCCTGGGCGACTGTGAGCGCCGAACCCAGTGCTGTGGCAGTACTGCCCCTCTGACGTCGCGCACTTATTACCAGATATCAGTTTTGGCGAGGGGTTGTAACTCTTGGTTGACCGGATACTGGTTGTCGGGTAACATCTCCCGTTATTTGAAACCTCTGCCACAGTCTTGAGATCGCAGACTGGTTCACATTCAGAATTGATGCACTTCGGTTTGTGATCGTGAGGATTCCAGCATTCCAACGATTCTTCCTTTCGTAAACATGTCCAATTGGCGTCGTTGTACCATCATTCACCTTGTTTGATGGTTAACAACGTTCCTTCGCACAGCAGTTGCACGAAACTTGTCTGAACTGCCTATGCTGCGTGAATCGGTTTCTCCGTATTTCGATATGCGCCGGTGTTTTGCGCAGGACGTAGTCCACTGAAAAGTTTTGCATAAACCCAATGTTTCTTCTTCACCCAATTAATATCCGCAAGAAATTTGGAATAATTTTACGTATATTCACTCCATGTTTTTCGCATTTTACGATTTATGCTTAACTTTTGGACGCCAGTGTATATATAGATCGTTAACCTTTTCAAAAAAATCTAATAAATATTACGTTGCGTTAAAAATTTTCCGCCAAAAAAAAAAACAATCGTGTAAAATGATAAATACATACAAAATCAGCAAAGCGAATATAGTAATCTCCATTCAAATCCACAATGGTTTGCCGGCGTTTCGGCAACTTTTCAATCCCTTCTGCAAAGAAATGTGGAGCGCGCGAGTTCAGAAAGAGATCGACCTCATTTTATGACCTTGTCATTTGAATGGAAGATTGCGCCATCAAGATGCAACTGCTGATGCGAAAACAGATTTAATTCGAAGAAGCCATATATGGGCTGTATGGTGGATGTTGCATCAAATTCACTCCAGCGTGTAGAGCGTCCAGCCGGTCATAGAACTAACATGCGGCCGGGCGTTATCTTGACGAAAGAGAACCACCTTCCTTCTAAACTTTTTTTTACATTTTTTGTGAATGACACCTCTAACTTTGATTAGCATATTTCTGTATGCTGTACTGTTGATAGTCTGCCTGCCTTTCAGGTACTCCTTATCGATACTTCCACGACAGTCACATCAGATATAGAAAAGCACCTTCTTGTTAGTTACTGTTTGTCTTGCAACAGAATCTACTGATTTCCAGGGTGCTCACCACCCTCTTTTAGGGCTTGCAATGTTATAGTACACCCATTTTTCATCCCAGGTCACAATACTGTTCTGAATGTTCTCTTTCCTTTAATCTCTGACCAGAGCCAAAGAAGGACACTTTTCTCTTGATCTTGCCTTCAGCAGTCAATTTGTGAGGCACTCAGCGGTTAGACCTAAACTTCAGATTTATGCGTTTCTATTGTTTTATGACAGACGTCAAACTTTAACGCAATAGCTCATGCTGAAAAACATTTCTGTCTTGATCAATGATTTGCTTTAACGGACCATAATCAACTTCAATAGGGCAGCCAGAAAGTGGTTCATCTTCAATGTCGAAATTCCCAGCTTTAAACTTTTGAAACCGAACTCTTTTACTGTATTATAAGAAAGAGTACTGAAATCTTAACATTCCCACATTTTTGTGGCATTCAGTTGCAATAAGCTTATTTCGGAACTCATAGTACATAATCGTTTTGATCTGTTTACGTGATACTCCATTTTTAACACTCTTTTGGTGCACAAAATAATAAAATTTTGACAAAAAAATTACATAGTCGTATAGTTTCCACTTTCAGATTTAGAAATCTAAAACCCGTTTGAAGAAAGGTTAAATATCACGGGAACGGCCACTGTTGGTGAGGAGGTATCTCCGCTTCTAAAAAACGTTTTATTCAACCCGATATATAAACAAATAACTTGTATTTGAACACACAAAACATATAAAATATTATTAGAATTAAAAATTATTAATTCCTTTATTCAATTTTAATGTATGCTTAAAAATAATTCAGAGTTATAGAATTATTTCACTTTAAATAAAAATAGATATTAGATTCATTAAATAACCTTGTAAAATTATCAATTCCAGAAATGTGTGAGGTATTAAACAGAATATAATTATCTTTTTAATACATATTTACGAAATGCAGAAATATAATTTGTGTGAAAAATATTTCTTGTATGCATAACATTTGCATAATTTCATATCTGTATTTTAACAAACAAAAAAAAAATATTCGAAAAATTAGCACTTTTAAACTCTTGTCTTGTTAATTTATTTTATTAACGTCAGACTTCAAGACAAAATAGAGAGAGAGAAAATATGCATTTTTATTTTAGTATGATTCATAGCTGCTTAAATCTGATAATTATAGAATTTTGTTTATAATTAATATTCAATTTTAAATTGAATATTAATTAAAAAATTATTAATTAAGTGTTAACAAATTAAAAATTTTAATTTTTGTTGCATTTTATTTAATTTTTTCAACAATTTCATCATATTTTCATCATATCGTTTTCCTTCATCCGCAGCATGAGTATTAAACGGAAAGTTTAAACAGATTGAAACTATTTCCATAATTTAAAATTTTAAATTTCTTTCATCATTCAAAAATTAAATCATTAGCTATTTAAATTAAATAATTTAATAATATAACAATTAATATCACTCAGACAAAATTTTAGTCACATCTTATTCGTTAAAAATAGATTTTAAAATATATATATATATCCAACTATATGAAAAATAGGAAAAATTAATAAAATCATAATAAAAATGAGATCTTAAAATGTAAATTATTGAGTATTTTTTAAAATTTTTATACATTCTTAAAATGATAATGGCCTTGCAAAAGAACAGTAAATGAAATATATATGTTTATAATTTCTTTTACTGATAAATTTTGAGAAGTTAGAACATTTATAGATTTCATTTAAACAACATAGAACATAGATGAAGCAACATTCACTTATATTTATGAAATAACAAATGAACGTTGTCAGGAAGTATGTTATTTATCATGATTTGAATCAAACTGCATACTATTTTAGTTAATTAATATTGTTTGAAATTATCTTAAAATATCGTATAGGAATCATCGTTTTATTATATAAATCACTTTTTTACTACAGTTTCTTCAACTTGTTAGTTCCTTATTCTCATTTATTGTTCTCAATAAACTGATAAAACAAATCAATCCAAGTGACATCATATTTACATGGTTGTATATATTTTTCTTTGGGGGGGGGGGTGTTATTCTTCTTTTGTATACAATATACTTTTATTCCCTTCTAAAATTAGAAACAATTACAACCTTATATATATAGAGAGAGAAGAGAAAAAGAAAAAAAATCTATATGTAAGAGTTTGACAAAGTATTAATTCTCAACACACCACGTAACACACAGCAAAAGAAAAAAGTTCTAAGAAAAGCTAAGCATCGACATCTCAAACTTTTTTAAAAACAGTGGTTTCACCTTAACAACGAAACTGTAGTATTAGATTGGCGAGCAGCAAATAAAAGGACAAATAAGCCATTTTATTGGCCCTTTATTAGTTTCCGAACCGTTGAACATCCAATAGCGTAAAAGCAGGAATCAGGAACCAGTCATGAAAGTGAAATAACCGATAAGTCTTCAAGAAAAAGAATTATTCTTGCTTCGGTATTGCTGCCATTATTAGAACCGAATTTATTCTTAGAGCGGAGGGGAAAAAAGGAAGTTTAATCGAAATTGCCTTCGTTTCGGTTTTAATGAAAAATGTGAATAAATGTTAAAGTATTTGGTCGACATCTTTAAAAATGGTTTCGTTTAGAGCTTCTATTTTCCTATTTTAAAGTCACTGATGCTTACATTAATGCTTGTATTAATACTTGTATTCATTATATTTTCCTTTCGTTTTCTCTAAAAATAAGAGGGAAAATGTTTTATTTATCTTTTTTTAGAAGAGAAACATTTCTTTTGAAGAAGAAGAGCACAATCCACATTAAATAAAATGTTTGACTTTGAAAAATGGAGAACAAAAGAATGTATGTGTTTTATACAATTTTAATTCCATATAAATGTATGAAAAAGTCAACACCATCGCATATATGCATAAAAAGACATTCAATTCGAGAAAATTTCTTTCTTTGATAAGAAGCAAAATACTAAGTTAAATATTAAAATATTCCGAAAATAATTCAAAATTAAATTATATAATGTTTATTGCAATATCTTATATAATTTTTTCATTACACTAATATATATTGAGACTTTTCAAAGTTCTGAAGAATATTTATCAACGATGGATTGAATTTAATTTAAAATAAAATTAGCTATTGTATTTTCTATTTTTTTTGTAATATGACTGTTAAAAAGAAGCAAACCGAGCAAGATAATTATTTTTTATAGTTAATGATAAAATGGCAATTATTTCATTGCATTTCAAGGAAATCGTAAATATTTAAAATTTGCAATGCTCTAATATCAAATTTATAAGCCCTCTTATTAGGGCATCCGACTACCCTAAAATTGTGAATTTTGCAAAAAATTGACAGTTTTTTTATAATGTAATTTATAGATCATCTTATTAGCTTTATAAAAATACCAAGTTTATTGTTTTTCGCTCACTAGAACAAAAATAACACGTGTTTTAGTAAAAGCAGATGCCACTACTTTAAGCAAGACGTCATACTTCAAAACGTGTTTTACTCGAAATGTGTTTTTTTTTAAAATGCTCAAATGGGGACAGAGATTGCTGAAAAAATTTTTAAAATAATTTTCTGAAACTTTTTGTGTATGTTCTGCATAATAGTAGTATTTTAACCTTCAGATTTATCAATCACTGTTTTATGACAAAATTTACAGTCCCTTATGTTAATATAATCACTGCTTTCTTAAGCAATTTCACGAAATAACTAATATAAAGTGTACTCTAATTTTTGTAAAATTAAAATATGTCTTATCCTGAAGGTCATTTCAAAAATGAATAACATAGCAATTAAAAAATTGAAAATCTGTTTATAAACGTTTGGTACAGAATGGGCTGCATTTATGTTATTTTTTTTGTAAATTTTAACCCATTTTTTTCCCATTTTAGAAATAATATATTTTTTTTTATTTTCTTAATTTTAGCATATTTTTCTTAAAATGTACTAAACAAATCTAAAAACCACAAAAAGTCCCCATATCTCCATTTTTTTTTTTTAAAAAGTAGCAAGTAGTCGGATACTTTAAATGTATAATTGTCATAATATTGTATAGTTTTATGTAAATTATTCTTTGACTATGTGTGTGTAGAAATAAATTCTCTTGACATTAGAAATGTATAAACATGCAATAGGATGGAAAACGAACACATTCCTTTATATCAGGATTTTTACATTTATGGAAAGTAACTTTTGAGTAGAAAGCTTCTGAAAATATTACTCATTCAACTAGACTCTTTATCCAGGCCCCCTTCTTCTTTTTGAATATCTTTCTAAGTAATCTAACATCTAACTTAAAACTTAATTTAAATGCAGCACAGAGAATGTGTTTAACAAAGAAAACAGTGGATAATATAACCCGATAAGATTTTATTCCTTTAAAAAGTATTGCATGAAAAATTGTAATTTTAACTCATTGGAAATCTGCTGAGCGCGATGCTTTTCAAAATTTATTAAAATAGAAACAGCTTCTGTTTAGGAAGTTAATGGGTAAACTTTTAACGATTTTTATTAAAAAAAAATGTAGAACTAACTTAAATATAATCACTTTATTGAAGTATTATTCGGAATATAATCACTTTATTGAAGTATTATTCGGAAAATGTATATTTGTCGGTTATTTAAATATTTACACCACATTTTTTTTTTACCACACGTCCAGTATAGTGGTTAGAGACGTTCATGGCCTGTAGAACCCGGGTTCGAATCCCGGAGAAGGCATGAATGTTTGTAAATGTAAAGTTCCCCTTTGCGGCATGGGGGTACTCTAAATAGCCGCAAGTCCTCTCGTTAAGTTATTGGAATGGGAAGGGAAATGGAGGCCTCTGACCACCTCCAGGATATTCTCCCTCAAAATTGGGAAGGAAACGATCACCACACGCACGCGCAAATCATACTGTCACCTTCATGGTGCTAATAGCTACGGCTAACGACAGGCGTACAACTAGCCCCTGGCCACGATGAATTTCGTTGACCTTCATCTCATGTTATGATCAATAAGGTGGGATTAATAACAACAATTATTATATTTTTTTAAGCCCTCTACGTAGTCTTAAGAGTAAGAATACGTAGATTAAAAAAAACTTATCTTGCTCGTAGTTCCTTAAACCACTTGTAATAGCGGTCGGTTCCTGCTTGTCTCTGTACCCCCTTGTCTACCTGTAAGCTCAGCTAGGTGTGTGGGAGAAACTCAATGATCCACAGACATGATTTCCATCTAATTAATTTATTGTTACCAAATATCAATCAGACACAATAACAATCTAATTAAGGTAGGTGATTAAATAGTAGAGCGTGGAGGCGAGATTCTATGACACGGGCATACTACTACGAACCCTCAACTGAATCTAAGATAGCTTAAATACGCTCAAATATAACTACGACGCACACTAATAGGCTAACTTCTACTTAATCAAGCTCACATTACCTGTACTTTTTATGCATCGGATTCTACACTGAAAATTTGCAGGTGATCTTTATCGGGCGTGATCAATGTCGTTGGATCCGCGCTCTGTAATCTTTTTCCTGGACAACTCCAAGACCTCTTACTAATTCCACTCTCTTTCAATCTTCAACTAACAAACTTACTCGCAGACTCTATGCTAGCTCCTACTTGCCAACTCCAACGTGCCAACTCACAAACTCGCGAAAACAGAATTTATATAATATTTACATAATCACGCTTTCTTGGTTCGCGAAAGTTGGTTGAATTGAAATTATTTCCCCCCAGAATAGTCCCCAATGTATAGTCGCGGATAGAACCGTCACAAACTCCTTCTTGAAAAACGACAACTTGGTACAAATCCACTTCTATTTTCTTCCACTACTCCGGGTGGATGCTAAGATGGATTTTAACTTTAGAACATACGTCTTCGTAATCACAAATCACCTTCTACTATATTCCGAGATTTTCCGATTAACCTCATACACCCCAATGGAAGGGTTTAAGTAGCATTTACATTAGCATAAAATCAAGTCATCTCTACGGAAAGCGATTTTTAAACTAAAATCATAGTTAAAGAATAGTTTCCCCAAGAGGATTAGCTGAAGTTCCACTGAGAGAAACCCGTCACAAAATATAGAATAATACCCCAAACTTAACACGATAGGTCGGGTTGAGGGATAACCGCGTAAGTCGGGATATAAATTCGCATATAAATACATATAAATTACTTTTAGTTGAGGTCGGAGACAAAGGAAAAGAATAAATTAGAGAAAAAAAAATACTTAATAAAATCTTAAATAACACAAATACAAAGTCATTTTGTTTTGATGTAGAAGCTTTCGCAAATCTAATAAAATAATCTGCCGGCTCAAAGATTTTTTTTGTCTGTCCCATAAAATTTGCTCGTATTATACTAATTTTTATTCCTTCTTCTGTTGAAAAAATACGCTCTTCGTTGGAGTATCTTATTTTCTAAAATTTGTAACATTTTTTCTTTTAAACTGAAAACTTCTGTCAACCGTCGTTTGATCCTCTGATTGAACTGGGTCTATAGACTCAAGTTCTTCAATGTCTTGCTCTTGCGCATGTATTTCTATGAGCTCATCAGTTGTCAGTTCCTTATTCTGGGAATCTAGCAAATCTTGGAAGGTCATCACTTATCTACTTCTAAATTTATTTGAAACGTGGGATGAGTAATCGAGATGTGTAGCGTTCAAACAAAAGACGAATCAAGCAGATTTGAAAATCAAGTACCTTAAGATTCGCGTAAGTCGGGTAGCAAAAGTCTAGATATTACTGTATACACAAAACAGCAACTCAATAAAAATTATTGTGTGTGATGTAAATATAATTATAAAAACGTTATAAGAACGTAACTTCGTATATAGATAATTAAATACTAATACTATTAAATATATGAATAGTAATATTACTATGATTTTGAACAGTATACTACTATAATATTTGAACAGTATACTACTATAATATTTGAATAGTAGTACTACTATAATATTTGAATAGTAGTACTACTATAATATTAGAACAGTATACTACTATAATACTTGAATAGTAATACTACTATAATTATTGGATAGAGCATAATGCTGCTATAATATTTGAATAGAGCATAATACTACTATAATATTTAAATAGAGCATAATACTACTACAATATTTGTGTGAATAAAGCATAGTACTACTATAATTTTTGAATAGTATAAACTACTATAATATTTGAATAGAGCATAGTACTACTATAATTTTTGAATAGTATAAACTACTATAATATTTGAATAATAATACTATGAAATAATTATAGAAACCTACTTATTTGTAACTTAGTACCTAAAGATTTAAGCATGGGCAATCTCAAATGTGTAAATCATTTTGTAATATGCTAAAATTTATTTGATATAAGAAAAGGAATCAATTAGTCTTTTTAACCAGATAAAAATGGATTAAATAAAGGTCAGCAAGTGATAGTTAAATCTAATTAAATAAAATGTAATAAATTATCTTCGTAATTTCATCTTTTAGCAACAATTATGGACGCTATATTTATTACTCTGTAAAAAAATACATTAAATGTAACTTGTTTTTCCAATGAACTGTATTTTGGATTTTTAGCCTTTGCAGACACATCAAGTTCCCCAAATGGAGGTGCCATTTCATTAGTGGCACCCTCCATTGGTGGCTCTCAATACCAAATTTCTGACACTTGAATTTATTCAATTCAAGCTCTCGTTGGATAATATTGTATGATTTCATTTTGTCGAGAATAACAGAGCCAGACCGGTACTCCCAAGGTATCTTTTACATACCACATAATCATGTGACATACATGCCTGCAATTTTTGCATCCAGAAAATCAAAAGAGTTCAGGTGGATTTGAATCCGGCACCCTGGGCTCTTAGGCGGACATGCTACATCTAAGCCACCGAGCCGACATTAAATGTAACACAGGAAAAATTATCTGCATGCAGTTAATCAAACCCCTTAACTGTCAATGAAAAGTTACGTGATTCGCTCCCCAGTGCCAAGGCTTTTCATATAGACGCACAAATGTGGTGTATTGGATTAAAAAGAAAAAAACACAAGTAAGCAAATTTTTCCCTGAAATAACTAAATCTTCGTAACTAAGTAAAACGTTCTCTGAAGTAAGTAAATCCTTCGCTAACTTTGTGAAGGTCATTTTATTGTATCTCAATGTGTTCGGAATAGTATTACTGATAGCAGTGCAAAGAAGAGGATCGTATTCCGGAAAGACGTATATATACGTCTGGAGCATTTAACGCACCGGTTAAGTGAGACTTATATATACGCTGCTGGCAGTTAAAGGATTGGATTGGAAAGTCAGCTTTCATTAGTTCAAGAAATTTCATTGTGTTAAATTTTGTTGTCTAATTTATTAAAAAAACAAATTCCTTTTTTTAAGGTATCCGAACACGTTCGGAGTACTTTTTAACAAAATAGCATACTAAAACATTATAAATGCTCTTTTAGGACTCAATACCAATAAATATTACTATATATATTTAACTATCAAAATTTAAAATAAATGACCTGAATTTTACAAAAATCACAATTATAAGTGGAATTTTAGCAATATTTTTGAAAAACTTCAAAGCAGTTAGAGAAAAGAGTAATAAATATATATTAGTAAAAGTATTACTAAAACAAATTAGAAGCATTTATCTAGAAAATGTACTAAAATTTTAGTTTTTTATCAAAATTTGAACATTTTAGAGATGATTGAGTAAACATTATAAGAAATGTCACATTCTTTATGAGACCATTATTTAAATAACAAGCCATAACTCAAAAAGTATTCCTACAATAAGAAATATTTTAGTACATTCTCTAGAAAATAACATAAATATCAGGTTCAAAAAATTTTACATAAATACATTAGTAATATTTTGAGTTATCAGACTCGTCATGATAGATTTTGAGCAATTTAAATGCCCACTTCTGGTAGATCAAAAAACCCCTTCCGGTTTTTATAACTTTATAAAATTGATTGTAACTTGGCCTTTAGGTAGCTTAGAAACAAAACAAAGTATGTTTCGTAAAGTCAAAAAAAAAAAAGGTAGCTGTATTCAATAATATAAAAACAAAAATATCTGTCTTGACTGAATTTGGTCATTTTCAACACGTTCGGATACCCTTAAATTACTTTTTAATTTTTTTAAAGATATTATATAATTTATTATTCACCTAATTCAAAAAAAAATCATAGCATTAATGTATCTTAAAAGTTTTTTAAAAGTAAAATTCCAACACTTAATGTAATGATTAATGAGATTATTTCTAAATCTTCGGAGCCTTATATGCAAATTTTTTAAACTAAGTTTGTTTAAATTACCATAATGTATTACTATTTACACAAAAAATGCTAAAGTTTTTTTCACCAAAAGTTAAACATACATACAAATAAGTTAAAAATAAAAGCCCAACTCAAATCACATTACTAAAAAAAAACTTTTTGGCAATACCCATAAATTTCAAACTGAAGATAATTAAAATAATATCATTAAATATCCATTAAGAATGCTCCGGAAACTTTTTTCCTGTGCCAATTTCAACTTCCTTAGTCAAATTCAAAGCGAATGCGAAAAGAAATCCATCACGGAAAGTCAGAATACACACCGTAGCAAAAGAAAAACGTTTGCTGAAATACTTTTCAAACACTTTGAAAAGTTTGAAACTATTCTTAGTTGTAAATGACTAAGTACCAGAAGGAAGAAGGGGGAGGAGGAAGGACTTTACACACGTTCGGGGAGCGAGTTCATCCCTAATCTATTCATGTTTTGTTTGCCTTTTACAGTTGAAAGATGGATTTTTCAAAACATCCTACATGTGAGGGTGGGGGGCGAGTTAAAAGATTAATAATAATCTCTTGGTACGTCATAAAGTCGTCGTTAGATTTGTTCGTGCTTAGAAATAAATAGAAATGGAATAGAAACCAGAATATTCGAATTTTCTGAAGAAAGGGGATCTTTTCCATATTAAACTTGTGTGCATAAATATAAAAACAAAATAAATTGGATTTAATTGAACCGATGTAGATACTTGAGTTCCATATGATTTAATTTCGTTTTAAACTAAATTGAAATGAACTTGAATTAATCTTGGTTAAATAGTTTTAATTTAATTTATTTATAGTTCTTGACTCGATGAATTTCATTAGACTGAGTAAATTCAATCTTTGTGCTGACATTTTATGTTGTTCAATTCAGTAAATTCAGCTATGACTTAAAGTATTAATATCTATTTGAATTTCTATATTCAATTCAGTGATTTTAGTTTAAAAATTTGAAACTCGAATCAAAAAAGTCAACTGAAAATTCTTATATGATATAAATAAATCTAATTCACGAAATTTAATTGCTGTATTTGAAACAGAATTCAGGCTCATTTAATTTTCTACATAATTTAAGCAAATGAGTTTACGGGAAAATATTTAAATTTAAAATAAGTAAGAAAGTTGAAGAAGATATTTTTTGATACAGTGGAATACGTTTAACGTGAAAACGCTAAAGTATCCGACTTCCCTAAAATTGTGAATTTTGTCAAAAACTGACTAATTTTTTATGAGTTTATTTTATTGGCCATCTTATTAGCTTTATAAAAGTACCAAGTTTATTATTTTACGTTCACTAGAACGAAAACTACAAGTATATTAGTAAAAGCAGATGCCCATTACTTAAGTCAGATATATATATCATACTTTAAAATGCGTTTTACTCGAAATGTGTTTTTTGAAAAGACTCAAACGGGGACAGCAATTTCTCAAAAATTTTTGAAAGAAATTAACTGAAGTTTTTTGTGTATATTCTATATAGTAGTAGAAATGTTTTAACCTTCAGATTTAGGAATCACTGTTTTACTATACAATTTACAGTCCCTAATGTAAATATAATCACTATTTTTCTTAAGCAATTTCATATAATAACTTCGACAAAAGGCTCTAGTTTTTGTAAAGATTAAAATATCTCAGATCTTGAAAGTCATTTCAAACATGAATAGTGTAGCAACACATTAGAACTGAAAAATTGAAAATTTGTTCATAAACTTTTGGTACAGAATGGACCCCGTTTATGTAATTTTTTTGCAAATTTTTACCCATTTTTTCCCATTTTAGTAATGATAATTTTTTTCTGCTTAAATTTTCCACATTTTTCTTAAAATGTACTAAACAAATCTAAAAACAATAAAAAAGTTCCCATATCTCCGTTTTTTTAAAAAAAAAGTTGTCGCAAGTAGTCGGATACCTTAAGACGAAATATCGGTTAACACGAAATAATACAACGGTCCCGATAAAATACTATGTGTTTTCATGAATTTTTCTTTCTCTTAACGCGAAAAGAAAATCGCTTAGCTAGAAAAGGTTTCCCTTCTGGTAATGAACAAAATATGGAAAACACCAGTTCCTCAGGTTTATTGTTGGAAAAATCCGTAGCAATAGATGATGATGATAATGTGTAAACATATCCTGACAGACAAAGACATTTTGGAGTTTGTTTAAAGATAAAAAAAATATCATTGATGCTGATTCCGACGACGAAATTATATGAGTTAGGCAGCTCCTTATCCCACACCGTCCGAAATTAGGAATATCATGAACAGTATGCACAATTATTTAAGCGCACATTCTCCAATGGGAAAATGAATAACAAAACAGACGACATTGGATACTTTGTTGACAATTTGATGCTAAAAACCGCTATACGAAGAAAGATATCAGGTTGTTTTCCAAAAACTCAATGAATGTGTTTTGTTTTTCAAAACCTTGAAAATTTTGTATTAAATTTCAAGGGGAACATTTCTGTTTCATTGATTTTTATTAAATGCATATATATATACATATCTACGTAAATAAAATGCACTTTCATAAACTTAATTTTATTGAATATATGTTTTTTTGCACTATCCTTTAATACGAAAAAACATTTCAGTTCCCCTCAGTTTCGTGTTAAACGATTTTTACTCTAATTTGTATTGATGTGTCTGTCTGTAATTTGTATTGAAGTGTCTATCTGTAATTTAATATTGACGTGTCTATCTGTAATTTGGATTGATGTGTCTACCTGTAATTTATATTCATGTATGTATCTATAATTCATATTGATGTGTTTATATATGATTTGTACTGATGTGTCTATGTGTAATTTGTAAATAAATAATAATTAAACAATGTGAGGGGTAAACCAGTATTTAAGAGATTGATTAATTGATCGATTAATTACAGAACAAGGTATTTAGAAACTAACAAGAAAACTATTAGCAACGTATTGTATTTGTGATGACATCTGACAACCCTGTTTCCAAACATCCACATAATGCCAACGCAAAATATTTATCAGTTCACAAGTTAAAAACATCAGCTAAAATAAATTATGTCAACTGCATCCTACGATAAATTCATACATACATTTTGATGATTGTTTCAATGATGAATAAAATTTAGATAAAATGAAGCATATAGAAAAGGGGTTATCTTTGCATATGTTTTCAAAAAAGTCCCAACTATCTTAAAGATTACGAAAAGAAAATAGGTTTGTCAGAATAAATTTAATACCCCAAACCAAAAATCTTTAATTCTAATTTTATTCTATTATCGATTGGGACTTCCCCCCCCCTTTTAACGCTATTTAGTTTAAGTGCAATTAATGGTATCATTTCAAAAACATTTTCGCTCGGTGTTAAATTCTCGTAAAAAAGAAATCTCAGCAATGTTATGATCTATTTATAAACCTACCTATTCTACCTACGTAGAGTAGAGAGTTATATGACGTCATACATGACGTCAACGTATCAGTTTCAATAACAAAGCTAATTTTGTATAAAACCTAAAGTCTGTTGAGATCTTTTCGCTTTAAAAACTATTATCAGTTAAACGATATATATATATATATATATATATATAATTGGATCCCGATTGACGTACCATTTTTAACGAATTTTTTTCTTCTCCCAATTAAAATGAAGGCAAAACAATAAATAAAACTCTATTTAACGAATAATAAACTCCGAATTAAATCATTATTTCAACAGCTGAAATTTTTTTTATTAGTTGGCATTAGAAAAAATTGGACTTTTTTAAAAAAATGATATATATTCTTCTTGTCCCAAAAAAAAAAGTATTTTCTTGAGACGGCAAATTTCGCCGAGAAAGGGTCCAAACCATTATTAAACTTTCCAAGGGACAGATGTGTCATGATTGTGACCCATCGTGTGAGTTTTGAATATATATATATATATATATATATATATATATAGCACAAGAAATTCAATTCTTATCTCCTCCCACTCTCCAACGCAAGGAAAATTTTAAGATTTTAACAATTATGTTACCTTTGGCGACAGACTGTCTGAAGGTGCAACTGAAGTCGAGAAAATTGTTGATTTGTTGAAGCCAATGAATAGCAATCGTGATGCAGAAGTTGATAATGAATTTCTAGGGTTTGCAGCTCCGGGATTCCGGTGGTTTTTTCAAATCCCGGGATCCTTGGATTAAAATATTTATTCCCGGGATTTAATTGTTGTCTTGAATTATATTTTGAAATTTTTTCAAAGTATTGTGAATCTGGTAGTACATTTAATGTATCTTATTTACTTTTTTTCTACTGTATACGTTTAATGTCAGTTTTCTTACGTGTTAAACCTTGATGGGTTCGAGGAGGGTGTGTATGTTAAACCGGGAAATTTGATATGTTTTCTCTTATTTTCTTCAGTAACTTTCTCCCCATCGTGTGTGTGGCCTGAAAACGGACATTTTTTCAGGATGTCCGGTGTCAGCTAACTTGAAGAGGACAGAGGCAATTAAATTTTTGGAAGACATCGAGTAGGATTTTCAGCCCCGGAATTCCGAAACCCGGGATTTAATTTTTTCTGAATTATATTAAAAAAATTTTCTCATAAAAATTTTCTAAAAATTTAATTCTTTAAAAATTTCTATTTTTTCCCCATGAAATATGTACGTAGAATTATTTTGTGCAATTATAAGTGTGCTACAGGAAAAAAAACATATATACACAGCTCTCATTTCTCGTATGGGAGAAGCACAGATCTAAGTTGCTCACTGCAATGTTTACACAATAATATAAGCAATATCTTAAGAATAGATTTTATCACAGTTCCTTCTTCAATTAAATGCCGTTAATTAATAGCGGACCTGCTTGGAAGACTTGAGACACTTCAAATCAAATTGCATTGCTAACAGATCATGCAACTGGATCTTCAATTTCAAATGATTCACATTCTGATTCAATAACTGGATCAATTTATATACAAAAACCATTAAGTGTAGCAGGAGAACTAAATAAACTTATCAAAGAGGTACATGCGCCAATGCATTCTATTAGATTTGAGACACTGTCATCAAAAATTCAAAAAGAAATGCCTCTTTTTTTTAAAAGGAGGGAGACCTGGTGACTACCTGAAAAGAACATACTCCTATTTAATGACGATAATACCTACTAGTAAAGAATCCGTACGTGCATTTTCTTCGGCAGGACAATGTGTAACAAAAAATTATAGTTTAAAAAAAAACTAAAAAACACGCTTTTATAGTGAATTGAACTAAAAAGTGAAAAAATAATTCTTAATATAAGAATAAAATGATGAACGAGAAAATTAATGTCATTGGTGTAAAAGCGTGGGGTGCTCTATATCAATTGTTAAAATTTCTTACTTCTATTCCAAAATGCTGAGTTAGTGTAAAAATATAGTACAAATCACCCCACGCTTTTTGTGTTGTAGACTTATTGTAGAATTTCCAAATGGTTTGTGCAAAAAATTTGTATTTTATTTAAACCCCGAATTAACAAACAAAATGTTCGGTTCCGACGAATTCGTTAAATCGGAGTCTGACTGTATATGCATATAATAGTCGGTGGAGAATGTATAATTTCTTGTAATTTACTACTAATTAATGATCATTTGGCCGAGAATGGAAGTGCGTGTAGAGGAGGTTGGATTGATATGGAATCTCCTCGTATATAGTAGGTCATTCCACTTCAGTTCACATTTAGACTCAATACAGGGTACGGACGGCACAACAAGGAAACAAAGACAGATACGAAATACAGCGGGATATCACTTGATGAAAACGAAATAGAGCTTTTCCAGAGATCTCGGGCTTTTATATGAAGCGGTAACAGGAAGTCTTGGAACCCGTGTGATTTCCGTGGATGGAGCCAATGAATGGTGGAAAGATATCGTTCGATAGATTACGATGAAATCCTACTTTAAAAAACTAAAAGCTGTTAATTTTCAATTGATACGGTTACAATGATTCCCGTGAGGTGGGTAGCTAATAATTAATTATTTACGTGAGAGTCCTGAAGGGTAAATAAAGGCCATTACAAATTTAAAAAGTTGTTTAGATGAAATTAAAGGGAATTGTTACACACACACACACACACACACATATATATATATATATATATATATATTTAAAATGAAATGTGCTATGTCTATTTTATCATGTGTACATGAAATTGAAGGCAATTATAATAATACTTGAAGACACAATTATAATAATAAAATATAAGTTATGAGATTGTCATATTTTAATGATTGTTACTTTTTAAATATTTTTAAATGATTTGTTATTGTTTCTTGAATGTTGTATTTAAAAAATTATTTGGATTTTGTTTATTTCAAATAAATTAATAATGTAGGAAAGTGAAATTTAAATAACGTATGAATATATAAAATGCTAAATTCGCTTTACTTTCTTGAAAATTGGAAGAATTTATAATTTTTCTGTAAAAATTATAAATTCTAAATTCTGTCTAAAAAGTCCTAAAAATCAATACGTATTTTTTTTAAAAAAAAAAACTTGATTTATTTTGTTTTGAAAAAATAAAAGTAAATTTACTTTATTCACTGAATTACGATATTGTAACTATTTGTTTAAAATGAAAATTTATCTGTGCAATATAATTTCTTCTGACTGAATTCTATTTTAATGTATGTCACTAATCACAATGTTTACTAATTATATTTAAGTACACTATCCTCCAAAAGTTAAGGTACAACCTGTTTTTGTCTCTAATTTGAAAATGAATGAACATAAAAGCAATACATTTGGAAGAAATGGGCTGTAAGCAATTTCTTACTGAATACGAATTTCGAAACTTGCATAACCTTAAAGCTACAATACGACTTTAACCTCTAAAGTGCCACAGGCGTATATATACGTCTCACTCAACTGGTGCGTTAAATGCCCCGGACGTATATATGCGTCTTTCTGAAGTACGATCTTTTCTGTGCACTGCTATCCATAAAATTATTCCTAAGGTTTTATTATGCAATAAAAGGACCTTGACAGTGTTTGCAAAGGATTTACTTGTATCAGAGGATTTCCTTAGTTATTTCTTTTCTCTCTACCCCCTAATGCAGAGGTGGGGAACCTTTTTACCATTAGAGGCCACATTTAAATTAGGCAGCAATAAGAGAGGCCGCATAAGCTGATTGACCTAAGAAAGTGACTTTTGTGAAATTATTATAGTTTTTCTATAGATTTAACAATTTATTGCATTATATAGAAAAAATAAAATATAATACTACAAAATTTTAAATATAATATACATATTAAATAATATAAAAATATTATAAAATATACAATAAAAAATATTTTTTTATTCACTAAGTTAGTGACTTATTTGACTTTGTTTTTTGTTTGACAGTAATTGTATATTTGGATCAAGCTTCGTAACACACAGCTTTAATCGATCCTCTAAATGTGCATCTGTAATTTGCGTTCTTAAATTTGTTTTTATTTTTGACATGAGAGAAAATGTTGTCTCGCAACAGTAGGTACTTCCGAAGCAAGAAAGTAAACGGCGAGCATGTTCTAGAAGGCATGGATATTCAACAGCATTTTTCCAGATTTCTATGGGATCCTTTTTAGAGTTAAAAAGGGATTTGATGATACTATCTTCCCCTAAATCAATTAACTCCATTTGTAGTTCTGCAGGAGCCTCGGATATATCTATTAAATGTGGTTCAAATGCCAGTTTCATAGCAGGAGTGTGCTCCATCAAAATCAGAAAATCTTCTAGTATACTCTTCTATTAAACAATCCAAGACACCTACATATTCATCGAATATTTTATTTTCACAGTTCTGCTCATTTAATATTTTAGCTAGCTCCGGGAAGTGTTGTGCAGATATTTCCGATCTACAAAGCAATGTTTTGAAAAAGGATAATTTTTTTCTAAACGCTTGGATCTTTTGCCACATTTCATAAATATACCTCGTTTCACCTTGCAGGCAAATATTTAAATTGCTTTGTTTTGTCATCATATCAGACAAAAATCCAAGGTTTCTGAGAAATACTTTATCTGATAGATCACATTCTTTTCTTTGTTCTTGATAAAAGTTTAAAATTTGTCGTCGTAAAGACAACACTTTTATCAAAACCTGACCTGTTGATAGCCAGCGAACCTTGCAGTAGTATGGTAGGTCAACACTATACGTTTCCTCATCTAAAGAGAGCATCTGCCGAAATTCACGATGCCGCATTGCATTTACGCGAATATAGTTGACAATGGCAATGGTTCTATCCAGAGTGTCTTGTAAAATGGTAGATTTTGCGCAAAGATTTTGCTGATGCAAAATGCAGTGAAATGATATCAATTTTTTCAAGTTTAAGTTTTCCTTTTTTAACAAAGCAACGAATCCTTCTTTTTTGCCTCTCATGGAAGATGCGCCATCGGTGCAGACAATGACTAAATTACTGACATTCAATTGTAATTTATTACATACTTCTTTGAAGTTTTCGAAAATATCGGCTCCGCGAGTTCTTCCAGTTAGTGTACCCAACGCAAGTAGTTCTTCGTAACATTGAAAATCTTTAGTTATAGCACGAATAAAATATAAAACTTGTGCCGAATCTGTTTTATCAGTGCTTTCATCTAAAGCAATTGAAAAATAAACATCTTCATTTTGTATAATTGTATGAAGTTGCTCTGTTATATTTTGCGCTAATTCGTGCTGTCGATCTGTTACAGTTCTTCTTGAAAGAGGTAATTGTTTGTATTTGTCGACATTTCTTGGATCGAACATACTCACTGCTTCAACAATACATTCTTTAATTATTTCAATGTCACTAAATGGTGTTTGCCCCTTTTTCCAAGTATATGTGCTATTTTATACGTAACAGCAACTGCAGCGGAATTTTGATTTACAAAGGCACTAAAAGATGCCTGCTGATGATGCTTCTCATTTTTCAACTTTTGAAGTGCAGCTTTTCGTGATTCACCTTCTAAAGCGAAATATTTATGTTCTTTATGAGTCAAATAGTGTTTATTTGCATTCGCTTTTTTTAAAGTATTTAAAACTGTATTGCACAACAAACACATCATTTTATCTTTCTCAGCAGTAAAGAAAAAATCTAACTCCCATTCTACATTAAATGTTCTGTTTTCATCACCTAATTTTCTTCTCTTACTATTTGACATGATGGATAAAAAAACGAATATCAAATATCTTCAACAACTGTTATAAGCCGTGTAACTGTTATAAGCACGCACTGTTAACTACAGTTTGCTGAAGATCGCAACAGGGAAGCGTTGAGAGATGCGAGTCAGAGAAGCCAAAGCAAGGTGTGACACTCAAATGGGAGATCTGAAACCAACAAATTTTGTAAATAGTATTTTGTAATTTTAATTTATTTTCAAATAAATATTACATAGAACATTATTCGTTTCTTTTAGATATGTAAATTACATAAACATTGTGGAATTTTCAGTAAAGAAATTTGTGGAATTTTCAGTCTTTGGCGGGATTTTTCGTGCAACTGTCATGGCGTTGATGTACAATAGTTGTTTTTTTAAACGAACTCTACCATTTTGTACTAGGTGGCAAAGGGCCGCACAAGAACCTCGCGGAAGCCGCAAGCGGCCTCGAGGCCGCAGGTTCCCTCCACACTTGCGTGCCTTCGTAGAAAATGGCGACATTGGAGAGCGAATTGCATAACTTTTAATCGGCAGTTAAGGGATTATTTATAAACCGTACAAATTATCGAGATAAGAGTTAATTTTTCTATATAATTTTAAATATGACAAGCCCATGGGGTCACTGGTAATTATTAAACTAGTTCTTAACGTAATATTGTTAAATTTATTATAAAATACATTGTGCAGAACTGATATATTTATAAGTGTATTATATCAGTGTAAATGTTAATTTTATTTCTTTATTATGTCAGAATTTATTTTGGTTGTTTACTTTCAGTAAATTAATAATTTTTTAGGAAAATCTTTTTTTTTTCGAGTTTTTAGTACTGTTGTGCCCTTTCGTAGAGTTATCACGCCACTCCCCTAGCAGGTGTGTTTCACAGTTTGAGAAACGCTGGAGTAATTCTTATTTCCTCGTCAATGTAACTTTGAAGGAAGATTTAAAGCAGCAACGTGCTTATCAAGGCAACCCCAAATATGCTCAAACGGAATCATGTGTGGAGATAACCCATTCTATTTGCTCCAAACCGTGATCCTCGAGATAGTCTTCAACAAGTACAACTGAATGTACTCTAACATTATTATCCATCAAAAGGAATTCATTACCTATAGCAACGGCATCTCTCGATCAAGGACCTTTTTCCAATACCTCACACCAATCAAAGCTCCTCCACGAAACAAATCCTCCACAATAGATTAGCCCCCAAAAAAGATCTCTGCCCAAACCATGATTCCATCATCTCTGTAACAATGTCTCAGCTATGTTGGATTGGTTACATCTGGGGCGTGCTCCCTCTAAATCCACCAATATCCTGATAAGTTAAGATACCCCCTTAACTTATCGATCCCAGTTTTAACCTGGTCTTATTTGTGAAGAATACAGAAGAGTTTAATACTGTCTTATCTAGGAAACAGTCTAACATAAAGGGTCATATCCCTGCCGATGGTTCAGATAAACGCACACAAACTGGTCGGTTTGCATACACTTGTATTGTGAAGGAATTTTCTCACAGTAGTTGCAGAGATTTTTGTTCCTGATGCGACAAAAGTATCTGCGAGGAGCTGAGGCAAAACAGCTCTTTTTCTCCTTTAGTCCGAAAGGGCTAGAAAAAGCCTCCTGCTTATGGTTGACCTTTAACATATTCACTAGACACGGTATTTTCAAATTTAGTCCGGGAGCAGGATACTAACGTTAATGTTCGCGCGGGGTCATCGAGTCACCTTCCCCGATCCTTTTTTTTAAAATTATTTTTATTGTACACGATAAAAATCTTAATTCTAGTGAATAATTTAATCAAGAGAAAGTATACTTACCTACTTTTAAGGACTTTCAATTTTTCTTTGATAATTTGAGAAAATATACCAATCAACTGAACTACAGCAAGTTTCAAATGTGTGTGGCTGTAATAAAGAAATCAAATCACAGACACTTTTCGCTAACAATATAGAAATGTTATTTGCAGGCAAAACTGTCATATTTTGTCCAAGTTATCGTAGTTTTACTGTCCTTTGATGATCGACAAATAGCTCGTTGAACTTTTTCTTGCTTGTGTCTTTTGACAGAGTTCTTTAGGTAGTAGTTGAAAATTTTCCTTTCAACTCAATGTGTTCATCACTTTTCCCAAATTTACTTTCGCTCTCATGATTAATATTTTTAAGGTTTTATATGAAGGTTTTAACTTCCCTCGATAGAGATTGCAGATGCCCATTCTTTTTTTTAACATTCTGCTCATTTACATTTACTAGGAACCATAATAAGTCGTAGAACACAGCAGTCGAATCCACTAAGTTATTCACAGGAAAAAGTGTAGCATGTTCATAGAAAATATTTTGAAACAAAAGGGGTCGAATGGGGAACTCAGTCAAAACAAGGACCTTAAGATTGTAAGAAAAAACGTTTGCCACTCCCAAAAGAGAGGGAGATATATGACAAATACATATTTGGGCCCATGAAATCTGTCTTATAAGAGGGTACTGTCAAAGTCATTGGTATAACAAATAAACAGTTATCCCAGAATAAATGATTTCGCCAGCCTGGGGTGACTCTGTGCCCCTCCGGATCACTCCCGGGTTAACCTAATCCCACATACACATTAGTGCGTCTAGCAGAATTAGCTTTTGACAACCCCGTGTCCATCCATCCAAACGCCTACCATATTAACTTATCAGCAACTCTTAAAGATTACTGAAGGAAAAACGCACTCCTGGAGTAGAAAAAGTTTGGTTTTCATACATTTCCTCCTACTCTTACATAAATGTCCATTTCTTTAAAACTAAGGTAATGGCTTGCAAAGTTTTCTGAAAGATCATTACTATCATTTATATAAGCCAGTGGCGCACACAAGGGGGATTTAATAGAGGTCCGGACGCCCCCAAATCCCTTGAGTTTTTTTCGATTGATGATAATCCTATATATATATATAACGTAAAATTTGAATCAATTGTTGTTGTTTTGTTGTACGATGCGAGTTGGGGGACTTTTGACCATGGAACCCTCCTCCCTTTGAAACATTTTGGTGTGCACTTTTGATATAAAATATTAATTTTATTTTTACTGCAGATTTTTTGATTGTGAGCTTCGAAAAAAACACGTCATACCTTAACTTTTAGAGGCCAGTGTATTTTTGATATATTATGTTCTGACTTAGTACACTAAGTCAACTAGAGTCATAACTAAGTGTACATTTACTTTGGTATTTCCCTTGCTTTTATGTAACCATCTTTTTTGTCTTCATAACATTAGATTTGATTTAATTTTAGTTTAAGTTGCATTCTAAAGCACCACAAGGTTATTGACGAGGTCTAATTTTTGAGCCATGGTCAAGTGATGAGCACAACACCTCAACTGACAAGCCCTCCTAGCTTCCACACTTCACCAATGGGATGACTGAGCCTCAAAAGATTTAACTTGTATACATCGTTCTATATTCTTATCTATCGCTCTCTCCAATACGCGACTCAAAAATGCCATCATAATATTATAATTGATTGCTTGACGTTATAAAGGAGCATCTATTTCATTTACTCTCCAAATACAGAAACACTTTATTTTCTAAGCTCGAAGCTTAATTTTCTCTGTCCAATCTTTTTAAATATTAATGTATTAAGAAAATCGATAAGTAAGTACTCTTAATTAAACCATCAAATCGAACAAAAAATACAACAAAATATTAAATATCCCTAATTTATTTCCTAATATAGAAGCAATTATCGAAGATCAAAGAGGCGAATAAAAGAGAAAAAAAAATATTTAACATTCTAGTAGTTTATTTTTTGCATCACTAATTCATTATTCACCAGATAAAAAAAGTTAATTACAACTTTTTTGCGAAGAAATAAAATAACTAACTTCGACATGTTTTCCTTCCTTCAGTTTATCTATTTAGCATTTTTAAACGCGCGAATAAATAAAATTTTTCATATATATTTTCTTCAAACAGCGTGATGGAAATTTTGATTTCATTATTCAGCTTAAAAAGAAATACGTGGAGAATCTATCAATATATTTAAAATGAAAATTTTTAAACGTTTCTTCTTTGGCGACTGAATTAAATTTCAAATTCCCAGTTGCCGGTAACAACCCACGCTCATGACAGGCGATATCATTGAATGCTTTGATCTATGTTTTTGAAAATACCAAGAATATTTAATCCGCCCACACGATTTTTGCTATCCTATAATTTAAATTTTGCGTTTTATGCTTTGGTGAAACAGTTCAATAAAAATTATATGAATAAGGACATACCGTCATTTTTTTAGATTCTTTTTCGAAAATTTAAAATAGAATTTTACAAAACTGAAATATCTTCTAGAGATTTTTCAATCTTTATGAAAACATTTTTCAATTATCCAACCGAATTCATAGCAATTCGTCTTTTGTATCTGAAAAACATTTTCCATGAAAGGCAATCATTTTGATAAAATGTTTTGCATCTTTTCATTTAAAAATTGAGGCAAAATGTCTGGGCTTAAGAGAATTTTAGCAAACATTAAACATATTATTGCAAATTTGAGTGTTGAAAATGCGGCTGATGATTAATTATTTCAATAATAACGAATTTGCTAATGGACAAGGACGAACGGTTAAAGTGTAGTATTGGGAGGACCCTTGGCGGTGTCAATTTCTTTTGGCGACCAAAATAGATCGCCAAGCTACTTCACTTAGTGATAGGTGTTCAGGAGTCAGAATGAATTCGTTATCTCACCATATCTATATAAAAATCACCAAATCCAAAGAAAAATCGCCAAATCCAAGCCCCCCCCCCATACTACTCTTGAACCTGGAACAAAAAATGACTACACGAAGGCTAATTGACGCAATATTAAAACAGACTATTTACAGCAAAAGAAAAATGCACTCGTTATAAACAAGTCTTACAGCGCTCCAAAATCGACTCTGAAGAACAGCACCACTAGCAGGAACTAAAGCAGATAGAATATGTCTGCCTTATCGCAGTCAACGTACAATCAGTACAAATTTTGTGTGTTTCTAACTTTCTCGAAAGTCCTTTATACAGTCTCACGGAAATTTTTAAATCGTTTTCAAAGACTTCTTGATGGTTCCTTGACAATAAGCTTTATTTCCTAATTTGTCATCTATGGTGATAAAGTTGCCAATGTGGTAACCATGGTTACCAATCTTCTGGGTTGTCATAATCTATATAATTTCACGCTGGAAAACGAGATTTTCCTCTAAAATTCGTGTCCAAAAGGAGCAATGCTGCAGGGGAAAAAACATACATTGTGTGTTTCAGCCTTATGAAGAAAAAAAAGGAAACTAATTACCTTTTTACCTGCTTATATGTCTATAAATAGTAGTTTTCACACATTGTTGCTGTATAGACACACATTTTTGTGTGCATTGTTGTATAGATGCACACATTGAATCATAGCATTGTTGTATAGATAATCATTTTTGTAACAATTATATATTATTATTATTAAAATAGCGTGGATACGTTACTGCAAGAATGTATTCTTGCCCAGTTATAAAATTCATCCTATTGTTACATAATTGATAAGAATATTATTTCAACATTCATCCTGATAGGTCATTGTTTCAGAATACATTATATATATATAGGTAAAAAAAAATTCATAAGTTCCTCGTAATTCAATAAGGTAAGAAAAATATTGATAAAGCTTAGAAAATAATGTAACTAGAAAATTAATACGATTAAGTTAAAAAAAATGATACAATATCAACGAAAAGTAAAAGGTAAAGCGATGAAAACTGGCTTTCGAGAAACATGAACGTCACAGTTATTTACGTTTAATTGCGTATATTTATTTTATTACAGTATCTTGCTTTATTAGTCTGAATCCAATTCCAGGTGCAAATAGGCTTTAGAGAAATTAATCACTTGATGAGGTCGCATTTCTTTGCACTAAAATGGTTCATTAGAATTTTAACTGTGGATGTGTTTTGTTTTTTATACCTTAATCTAAACTTCCTTAAAAGTTTATAAATTTGAGATAAATTCCAAAAGTTTGCCAAAAATTCTGATTTTAAATGTGGTTGAGCATTTTAAAAGTATCTAGATATTACATAGCTTACAAAATGAAATATTTTAAGGATGTTATATTTCGAAAAGCAGATAAATGGCATTGTTTAGCAATAAAATAATTATTTTCGATGAACTTTCGTTACCACTCATATAGAATGTTCAATAAGCAGAATTTGGGAAAAGAAAATTTCTTTTTAATCCCCTTCAATGCTTTAGTTGTATTAAAAACTAAACAAACATTTATGTTTTGAATACTTTTGTATTGGATACATCTTTCATGTACCATAAAAAACTTCAGTTCATATATTTTAGTTTTAAACAGAAAAAAATCACGGTAGCATGAAAAATTTTCCTATTTTAGTTTGACTTTACAGACGTAGAAAAGAGAAGTTTTTATTTACAGTGTGAATTTTGTCTGCAAAACCTGAGCACCCTTGAACAGCAATAAATGATTTTATCGTAGAAAAATTCCTAAAAGAAGGGAACAAGATACTTTAAAAATCCTCTTAGCGTATATTTAGGTGTACAAGATCAAATTTTTTTGAACTTTTTGAAAGTTAATATGGAGGGATAGAATGTGTATGCAGATCTACTAATCTCAGGGGGGGGAGGGCTTTTTTAACAAACGAAAATCCGTTGGAAATCCATCTACACTCGTCCGCAGTATCGGGCGAGTGTGGAAGATAAGACAATAACTCTCATTTTAATTCATTAACTTATTCCAGGGTTCGTCTTGAGCAGTATAGGCTTGCATTATCAAGTATCAGAATAACATCATTTCTGTTGATAATATTTGGGCACTTTTCAATTATAAATTTATTTACTCTATGCACTTGTACACAGTAAGGGTCTGCAGGACAAACAGGCATTCTACAGGTCTTCATTCCCTGTTTGTCCAGGTTCCAGCACTTCAAAATTAATGACCCCACGAATTCTCCCCAGACACAAAAAAGCGCATTTGGGGAGAAAACCACTGTCTTTTGCGTTTCGGATTATCATAAAGGACTCATTTTTCATCTCCAGTGATCAAGCAATCAAAAAACATTTCTGTAGTGTGCCACTGAAACAATAAGTTGCCTGTGGTGGATCGGTCAGCTTTGTTTTCTTTGGACATATTATGCAGGACCCAAACACCTAGTCCGCTCACTTAACCAACCTATTGCAAATGTTCTTGTATGGACGACCAAGTTGGTTAACAGTGTTTGACAGTTCCTAGATTGTGTGACATGGATTTGCCTCCACTTCAATTCTTAACATGCCTATGTCTGAAGCTATTCGTCTTCTTGAAGAGTTCGAGTCGGAAAGATCGGAATTACCCAATCTGAACTTAAAATTCCGAGCGTCTAATGTGTTTGGATAAACATCGCAAAAGTGTTTGGTATCACCCACTGCGTTACCACACTTGCGAAACTCAAAAAGCATACAATGCAGGATATGTACGTATTCTGGTATTTGGCTGGCCATTTCTTCATAAATTGCAAAAAGAAGGAAAAAAGTTAAGATTTAAATATTAACGAGTAAACAAATCACTCTAACCATAAAATGTCTTTGGCGCGACTTTGAAATACACATTGAGTTATAATATAACTAATGCAATAAGCTATGTGTAAATAATATCTACATACACTGAAACGACATTTCTTTTCGGTCTAATACATCGTTTATGTGTCTATATTCTATGATAACAACTGCATAATTGTACTTTTTTAAAGATCAAACTTCAGCCGAGGGCGTAATCTAAATCATTGCTTGATTAAGGAAATTATTAACAAATTAATTTAATTTCCATCGATCGATTAATTTCGATCGATCCCGTTTTTTCCAGAGGCGAATCGGGAGGTTGGTGGGGGGTGGGGGTCGTAATACGTTTCCTAATCCATTGTCAGAGCAATCTTGTTAATGAAAAGAGAACAAATTCCACACAATGCAGATAGTTTTAAATTTTTAAATCCTCAGGAAAATATGCAATGACTACAATGTCATTGGTATGAAAAGCATCAAAGTTTATATAATTTTCTAATGATGCCATACTAATTACTTAAAAGTTTAATTTTTTAATGATCTCTTTTCAGTTGTAGCTTGCTCCTCAGATGGTTTTCTTTCAGGAGTAATCCTAAATTCAAATAAGAATAAGACGTTCCCTTATGAAGTTGTTATACCACAGCATTAAAATGACGAATATTTCATCATACTTACTTTAAATGAAATTCAATTTTTAAGCCACCCCTGAAAAATATAAGGTATAAAAAGAGCAAGAAAGGCAACGTCGAAAAATCGAGAATCAATTTGAAAACAAGGGGTTTCCAGATTGTTTCGTTTTTAATGATACCTTCCCCCACACCACACGAAACCATTAGAGTGGTTTGGAAGATACCCCCCCCCCCATAGTTGATGACTCATTCCTTTGCTGTCTTCCGTCCGCCCACCCTC
This sequence comes from Trichonephila clavata, assembly GCA_019973975.1. Lineage (NCBI taxonomy): Eukaryota > Metazoa > Arthropoda > Arachnida > Araneae > Nephilidae > Trichonephila > Trichonephila clavata. The sequence continues at coordinate 163,126 of BMAO01005036.1, forward strand.
TTCCTCTCTGAGCAACTTTTCGGGATCGATCCCGTTTTTCCCAGAGGCGAATCGAGAGGTTGGAGGGGGGTGGGGGTCGTAATACGTTTCCTAATCCATTGTCAGAGCAATCTTGTTATTGAAAAGAGAACCAAAGAATAGAACGGGAGGAGTAAAAAAATACATTCGATATTTTTTTGTATCATTTTTGCTCTTTATTTCAATTTGTATTTTAAAATGCTCTCCAGTACCGTAATCTGGTTTCGTTCCATACCCATGCATTGTCGATCTGATTGTATGGGTTGGACGAAGTATTGTGTGGAAATGTTGTTGGAAATAAAAATAAGAAAAATGAAGAAATAAAATCAATTTTCGCAGTGTGTTTTTCTTTTTCCTTAGAAATCTACTTGCATTATTTTTTATTCTTTAAAATTGCTTTCTGCTAGTTAGAATGTATATATTTGAATTCAAAATGAATTTGCTGCTATATGATATTTCCTAGAGATTGGATCTATTTTTGGTATTTAATTTCATGTTCTAAGAAAAATTCCTGAAATTCTTATGATATTTATTGTTGTGATTTTTATTTCTTATTTACCTTTTTTATTTTTTTTTCGTTCTCTTGTAAAAAGGCGGATGGTAAATATATAAAACCATTTTTATTAAAGTGTTCTATAGTTGAAAATTTGATGGAAATCTTTTACATTTTGAAAAAAAATAATATTTGATGGTCTTAATCACATTTGTTGTTGAACAGATTGTCTTTTTCAAAACCATTTTCTTGAGAGGGAATGACATTTTTTTTTTTGGTGAACAGGTCATTATAAGATATTATTTTTTATATAATTTTTATAAAAGTGTTAAGTGGCAAAAATAAATATTAAAATATTTTTAAGAGATATAAATTAAAAATACTAATAATTTTAATTAAATATTTTAAAATACTTAATAAATTAATATTTTAATGTTAAAATATGTTTTTTTACAATTGTGCAAAAAAAAAAAAAAAAGCAAAGCATTTTATGCAAATGCTGACAGCTTTTGCCTATAAATAAACTCACTTTTAAAAGAGATTGTTTTTTTAACGTCTACCAAAACCAACACAAAGGTTATGGAAGACAGATTTCGTAAATTTGAACCTCAAGAAAGCAACGAGGACTACACCTGAGCTGGCACCCCAAACTGCCACAACACGCCAATGGAAGGACTTTGAGCTTCTAAAGATTTAACGTGCATCATCTCCTCTATACGGAAGGGGGAGGGCTTCATTGCTCAAGGACTAGAACTCCAGACTCGTCGACCACAAGTCGATAAATATAACCACTAAGCTACCAAAGCCATCATTTCGGAAAATTTGTTTTTAAAAATTATTTTTAGATGCATGCTTTAAATATAATAGTATTCAGTATAAGTTACGTTTGATTTAATTTTAGGTAAGGTCACATTTTGAAACAACACAGCATTATTTCTGACACACATCGTTATTTTCAACCATGTTTAAGTGCCGAGGACAACATCTGAACTTGTATCACACTCCAAATTTACTCACTACTCAAAACTACTACTATATAAACTAAACTCAGTGGTGCAACAGCCCATGAGGCCTAAGACTTACTTCTCCCATCTCAGTGTTCGTAAAATTGGGCGCTGAGCATTAGCAGATGTTCCGGTCAGGTGATCAGTCTGACGTGAACCCCCAGTGTTTTGTTCCCAAGCAAGTTTGATACTCATTTATCGACTCATCGAAGGGTTAAAATGCTGAGTCGACCTTGCCCAGCCCGGAATTTGAACCTAGGATCTGTAGCGTGAAAGTGTGATACTTTACCACTCAGCCACTGGCCTTTGTAACTTATAAAAGGAAAACAAATATAATTAGTATAAAAGTTTATCATAGTAGATTTGTTTAGTTTATTTATTTTTTTGGTAGAAATAGTAAGAATAAAAATTTCTGTTATCAATATCCAATTCTGAGTTGTTCTTGGACTTTTTATTTTCCTTTCTACAAGTTAGATAATGAAGTCATACGTATTTATTTTAAAAATTCTATTATAACTATGAATATATTAATGTCTTATACTAAATTTTCAAGCTTCAGTTGTGTGTGTCTGTCAGAATTTAAAATAAAATAAACTATAAATATTTGTTTAAATTAACAATTATATATATTTTTTAAAATTTTAAAATTTTTTCCACTTGTATGCTTAAGTCGCACTTATAAATATGTAGGTATTGTTATTTGTAAAAAATACCATAATTATACATTTTTCGGACCTCAGTTCATAAATGTAAAATTCATTACTTCTTAATCAGTAATGTTTTTATATGTATTTTTAAAAGTACCTTCACTTGAAAAACTATGTCTATTATGATTTTAAATGAAAAAGTAATCTAGAGATAATATTCGGAATTTATGTTTGGGTATAAGAAGTTATTTAATTGTTTTCAGAAAAACAATTACAAAAAAAAAAAAAAATATAAAGATGTAATTTCTGTAAGTACACTTTTGTTACACCATTCAAAGAACACTTAAGCAAAATAATTCAATGAAACCATAACAACGAAATTTTTCATTAGACTGGTTACAAAACTAGAGTAGCCAGCAAAAAAATCATGTATCAGAAAAACTAATCGAAAGAAAGGATTTTTTTTTCGCAAAAAGTATTAAAATGAAATTAGGGCATTTTAGTTTTAATTATTGTTTGTGTTGGAAATAAATTCATCATAATTCATTGTAAGGAGAGAATCAAATTCGGACACAAACGAAAACTGAGATATGACAAAATAATGTTACATTAACAGTAAAATATAGTACTGTGTAGCGGTATCTTCATAAGCCTGTAACAACTTCCGGATAGAGGTGATCACTTTTGTCTAGTGGTTATGTTACGCTGCTGCGGATCCGAGCGTCGCGGGTTCTGTCCTACGCATAACCGTTAAAATCTTAAAATAACCCTTGAACGTTGTGGAGTGCGATGAAATAGTAACGGATCTACACGCGTCCTTCAACTAATCCTCTTGGGAAATCTTTGGACTATCAATCACAACCAACCTTTTTGGAAGAAGAAACCGTGATATGCAGATTAGTCGGTTATATATATAGTATAGGTTTTCTAGCTAGTAGGAGACATAGATGAATAGACGGAGTTACCTGGAGATTGAAATATAAAGAGAAGCTCACTATAAGGAAAGATATCTACCGATCAGGTATTAGCAAACATTGATAGCGCGTTTCGGGCATTAAATAGTTGAAGTGACGATTGGTAACTATAGCTAAATTGTAACTCAAATATTAAGTAGGGGATTAATCCATAAAAGAAGGATCAATTCAATAGAAGTTTTCTCAGAATTCGCGTCTCTCGTAATTGATTCCCCTCTGCTCTTAAATGGAACATCTCATCTTATTTGAATACTTGCATTGTGCCTGTTGATAATTAGTGTGCATAATAAATAGTTGAAAAGTATTATGGTGAGTCATCCCTCACTTCAATCCGGGTACGAGAGTAGGTCTCGTATGTTACAAAATATATATTAGAAAAGAAGTTTCCTGTTCCATACAAAACTTATATTCGTTTCTCTCATGACTGACCTACACCTTTAAAGTATAATAATAGTTTGCACCCTTTCCCGGCTTTTTACAAGAAAAATCCTTTTCTCTGTTCCGGACAAAAATGATATAACTTATCAGAAAATCTGATTTTTTCTAATACAAACTAATAAAAACTTTTTTACAGCTGAAATAATTCGTCAATTGGGGATTTATTATTCGTTGAACAAGGGTTTTTTTCTAATACAAACTTATAAAATCTTTTTTTGCAGCTGAAATAACTCGTCAATTGGGGGTTTATTATTCGTTAAACAGGGGTTTTGCCTTCATTTTAATCGGGAAAGTAAAAAAAATTCTTTTAATCGGAAAATTCAGTAAATCGAAGTTCGACTGTACTTTTTCTTCTTATAAACACAACTATTGAGTATCCCTAAACACAATCTTCAACAAAGTGCCCGTAAGTTTCGTCTCTGTTACAACTTCCCCATCCAAGACGACAACGATTCCAAATATACAACAGTATTGTCTTTCTGTAGTTGCTCTATTATCCAGTTGAATCCATTGACATAAATTCTATCGAACATTTGTGGATAGAACTTGATACAATGGGGGTAAGGAAATGCGATTTATTGAACGTGAACCATTTTAAAATGTTTCTCCAAGAGTTGAGAGCTTTGTTGAGCAGAGTTTCACAAAAAGAAAAGGATTTTTCGAAAGTTGACCAGCAAAGAGAGTTACGAGGGCATTATTTGATTTTAAAAAATTACCATTTTTGTGCCTTTTTCATTGAAAAGTGGTCCGTTGAGAACGAGTTTTGATCTCTCAAGGAGAGTTGGGGGAGTTCCAGGGAAGTCATAGAAAAAAGAAATTCCCTTTTTTTAAACTATTACATTTTTTCAATTATAAAATTTGTCAAATATAGCTCTTTGGTTGAGTACAGATCTGCTTAAAATGGGTTTTGTAGAGATCGACTCCAAGGAGGAACTTACGGGGGCTAATAAGAAAGTATACTTTTGCTTTAAACATTCAAATTTCTTAAAGGCTATAAGAATTATTTTAATATAATCGTAATCTTATTGGTTGGACTTAGACAACAATAAAGTAAAAACAAAACGTAGTCATGCAACATCATGAAGTACTAAGCTAAGCGGGCGTGGACAGAAAGTATATATGTATGTGCGACTACTAGTGTAAGTATTAAGTAATAAGTACTGATTTGTAACTGAACAATGGGTTCAGTTCAAGTTCACTGTGTTGGTTTTATTGAGTTTAAGCGAATGCTAGTTCAAAACTACCCCAAACTACCTACCTGAAACCCCTTAAAATGACAAGAATTCCTGTCTACCTCCTTCTCTTAATTTCTGTATCATCTATTTGTAAACTTTGAAACCTAGCTCGATTTAATGTGTCTGCTTTTAAAATATTCATGAATCGACCTTAATGTTGCCGTTACGCGATCTCAACTATTATATATCATTCTACATATACCTCATGATGATGACTTAATTCTTCCATAATATTTGTCCAATTCTCACACTACATTGTGTGTATGAAGATGCTATTTGGGCCGTGGGTAGCCTAGTGGTTAGAGCATCGGACTCCTGACCGGAAGACCTGGGTTCGATGCCGATGCTATGAAATACTCACCGAGTACACAGAGAACATGCTCGTTAAATCAGTGGGTCCGAATGGTGTCGCCATCTATCGTGTTGTGTGAGTAAAAACGTTCTGTTATCTTCATTGAGGGCTCAAAGCTTAGGCTAACGACAGGCGTACAATATAGCCCGATGCCATGATGAATTTCGTGGGCCTCGATCTAACTACGTCAGACAGGTGGCATTAGTAACAACAACACAACAGAAGTTATTTAAAGTAGTAATAATCACGGAATCCCTTACTGCAATAACAGAATGCCTTATTGATTAATTTGTGTTATTTAAGCTACACTATAAAGAAAACTAGTAAGTAACTTCTTAAGGGTTTACATAGGAATTACATTACTTCTGAGAAATGAAGAATCATTTTCCTATTCTAATAGCAATAAGTCTTCTAACTGTATTAGAAAAGGTAAAGTTTTCTTCAGTGTTCATATTTGTAGGTAAGGCAAAACTCAGAGAGGAAGCTAATAAATTATTCATTTCAAAATCTTTCTCATTATAATGACTTTATACGAGCAACTTCAGTTGATAACTGCACTTAAGTGATACAAAACAAACAGTACTTTTGAGTGTCAATTTAACTGTATGAGTGAGTTTAATAGTGAAAAACCTAAGAATAACCGGTGGGTTATTTTATGTTGTGAAATTTTTGTTTGAAATATATAGATAACTGATTTGAGATGACTAATTAACTGGCCTTGCTTACACTAATATGTGTAATAAAATTAATAATTAATTTAATAAATAAACAGAATTATAAGCGAAAACGCAATTAGAATCACAGATTCGACTTTAAAAGGCAATCGTTATTATAATTATACAGCTTTAGTAGTAAAAAAAAAATGAAAACGAGTATAAATCAACGAGTTAAAACATGATTCGAAAAATTGATTTATGAAACTCTTTTACTCTTTTTCTTTCGCGTGATCTAAGAATTTCAACTGTATTTAAAAGTAAAGAAAATTTCAGAATTTAAAACACATCTTTGAATTTAAAATTACGGAGATTTTGATTACATTTCTTCATTAAAATGTTGTTTTAGGTTTTACACAGGCATTGAGCCAGGTTTAATTTTATTTTTAGTCATTTTGTGACGGATCTATACGCGGCTCTACTAACCCCTTCAGGACTCTTTAAGAGAAATATTTATTTCAACTAACTTTCGCCGACTGAAGAAAGCGTGATTACGCAAATTAAGTATATTATAAAAATTCTGTATTCGTGAGTTGGCAAGTTAGTTGGGGAGTGAAGGATCGTGAAATGATTAAGTGTATTTGGAGTTTATCAATGGAAGATTGCTGAGAGTGGATCAATCGACGGTGATTAAATCCAGATAAGGATCACCTTCAAGGTTCAAGTGTAAGACTCAACTTCATAAAAGTACAGGTATCGTGATCCTTATTTAGATAGAAGTCTAGCTTATTAGCGCGCGCGCGACGTAGTTGATATTGAGCTCGTTTAAGTTATCGTGGAATCAGTTGAGGGTCCGTATTATTATCCCCAGGCTATTGAGTCTCACCTCCGCGCTCTACTATTGGGTCTGTTATTTTAATTAGATTGTTATTTTGTCTGCTTGATATTTTGGTGACAATAAAATAATTAGTGTGAATCATGTCTGCTGATTATTCAGTTTCTCCCACACACCTAGCCGGGTCTAAGGGTAGACAAGAGGTTTCAGAGGGAAGCAGGAACCGACCGACATTACAATTTGCTTGTATTAGTGATGTTATTACATTTCGAAAACGAAAGACAAAGTGAACCTGCATTTTGTTTTTGAACATTGCTTCTGTAAGAGTGTATAATTCCAAAATAAATTGTACTTTCTGTGTTTTAGAACATAACATTGTACTCTTTTACATAGTTGTGAGAGATGTATATATATTAAAATGCATTGCTTTTTAAAGAGGATAAGCCATCAAACACTCTATTGAGCTTTATTTAACTACAAAATTACATAAAATAAGATCAAAAATCATAATTAAACCTTAAACCACTGCACGTCGTTACACGTAATACGTTAAGGATATCACTTTCTTGCATGTACCTGTATATTTCCAACTTTTGGCCTTTTCTAATATTTTCGTCTATTTACCCGCATTTACTGTTTTTTTTTTATTCTTTGCTGACAAACAGCTGTGAGCTTTACGAGGAGAAGGCTTCAAATGAGCTTATAATGTTGTCTGGAAATATGTCATTTTTCTTTTATGATTTTTCTGAAATTTGTCAGCTTAGCTGTACTGAGGATAACGGAAAAATTCCGGTTGTTTAGTTCCTTGGTAGATGATGTGTCGTTTGCTTATGTTGTCTTTTTTAAAACTCTTTGCAAAGTTAAGCCTTGAACATGAATCGTTGAATTCTTAGATAAATTTTAGATTTTACATTTTTCTCAAAAAAAAAAAAAAAAAATGAAAGTTAACGCTCATGTATTTTAATCGAAAGTAGAGATTATATAATGTTTTCTCTTAAAATAAGTAGGTCCACGTGCAGCGTACGTAATTTAAAAAATTTTAATTTATAACTAATAACTTAATCTCTATTATGTTTTAAATGTGTTAGTGAATTTCACAACAGGAAAAAATGCTAATTTACTTTAAGTCATTTAAGCTTTTCTTTAAGTGATCTATTTCTAAGTATTTTTGTACAATGTAAAAAAAATTGTATGTTTGTAAGAAATTACAAATATATATTGCAATGAATTAAGAATGACAATAACTTATACGTAATAAGAGCTAAATAATACAAAGTAATAAGGTAATTCGGGGTAATTTTCTTGTTGACCTACGTAGACATTGGTTGATTTTTTTATATTACTTATTTTAAATGCTTTATTTCAGATCCATCGTGGTAGCCTAGCTGTCAAAGTAACGGACACGTGACCGGCATTTCATGAGTTCGAGCCAAGTACCACTGAAGACTCTCCGTGCAGAGGGGCCAATGGGAGTTAATTATGTTCAGGATCAAACGTCCTCCCGTTGGTGTTGTGTGGAAGTTGGGGAGGGGGATGCGTCAATTCAGGCGTCGTCCTCGTCATTTGATCATATTTCAAAATTTCGAGGTCTGTCCCCAAAAGCACTCTAGTTACTGAATAGTGTGATGTTAACATTTACTCACTCGTTCAAAATATTTTTAGACAAATGCAACATCCTTGCTTTATAATAAATTCTAAGTATTTGTTCTTTTTATAAGAAAATATCCAAATTGTTTTCATTTAAAATAATTAAATCACTCTATACATATTTCTTATTTTAAAATTTCATGCTTTTCATTTTATCTATGATGAAAAAATTTTCTTCTGAATATGCCATTTTTGAAGTCTTTATAGGCTTCCTTCTCTCTCTCTCTTTCTCGATTTATATATGTGTGGTGTAAAAGAGAAAAGCAAACCTCACTCGTATCCATAAATATTATACTTACAGACTTAAAATTCGGCATGCATGTTCCTTTGTTGAGTAGATATCCACCCAATAAGAAAGACTTTTTGTGGAAATCGACTCCCAAAACAGGTTACAGAGGTGTTGTAGATAAAAATTCCCTTTTTTGAATTATTATACCTACATCCTTGAATTATAACAAGCGTGTTTCTATTTTCGAGTAGAGATTCGTGAAGACTGATTTTGTTTAAATCGACTACGGGGATGTTATAAATTTTTAAAAAATTCCGTTTTGACCTTTTAGACCTGTAAACTTTAAATTTGACAAGCATCTTCATATTGTTGAATAGAGATAATCTAAAAACGGGTTTAGTGGAAATCAACTCACAAAGGGGTTTTACTTGGGCTTTTTTTTTTTATAGATAAAAACTCCCATTTTTGAACTTTTAGACTTGAACTTACAACCACAGAGGAGATGAAAAAGTGTTTACTTTTGCCTTAGAAACTCATGTCCAATCCTTTTAAATCAAGAGACAAGGTCTATAAAATGCTTTTCTATACAATCGAAAGCTTAATGCTAGGATATAGATATCAATAACTTAAAAAATATATATAGTCGCACAACACATCATGAAATACCCACCAAAAGGGGCGGATAAAGTTCCTAAAGTCTTAATCAATTCTTAGTGCTAGTAAAATGTGTACACGAAAATATCTTAAAACATTTTAGAAAAAAACGTTGAATTTTTTTTTATCGTTTTAGATTTACTAAATTTACTACTAATGAAATAATTTGTGAATAAACATTGAGTAATTTAAGTGTCTGTGCATATTTTTAAAACTCGCAAGATTAACGAAATTGAGATTGTAACTTTAAATTTCCTAAAAAATGAAATTCATTTTAAATAGTTTCTTGAGTTAATTTTTTGTTACAATTTCATTTCAAGGTAAGAAATCAAATTAGTCTTTGATAATCAATTGGTTATAGACTGTATTCAATATTTTTCTTAAATATAACTTTGCCTTTCCTGACTTTCAGTGTTAAATTACGTAAAACGAGAAATAATCTCTGTTATGATGAATTATTTTTAAAGGTATGTATAAAATTACTTTATGGCTATTAAAGCTGAACTCAGTCACCATAATATTACATTTCGAGGGATACAGATATTTTAGCTAAGAAAGAGAATTTAAAAATTTACTTAAAATGTACACAGATATATTACAATAAACCATGCATCCTATCTTCTCTTACATGATTCTTGATTTATTCACATTTGGATTAATATTCCAAATATATATATATATATATATATATATTATATATATATATATATATATATATATATATAAATTCATTCATTGAATTTCCCTACAAAATGAATATAATATAGGATTTAAAAATCATCAATTATCAGTAATTTTTCCTTATTATATATTTTTTAATTTCTTATCATCCATTAAAGTATCAAATTTCCTATTATTACTGACAAATGGATCTAATTCTGAAGAGTACAAGAGATCGATTAATCATTCCAAGTACTATTTTATGCTCCATAAGCTTGATCGCTGCACCATTTGTCTTCTGTAAATCCCTTTAGTTTCATCTGCGCTTGGTCCGTATTAAAGTTTTAAATTTGTAATACTTTGTATGCTTCTTTTAACACACTGTAAATGTTCAGGACATTAATAAAATTTATCTGAAGTAGCAAATCGATATTACTACTAATATACATCTTTCCTGACAGTTAAAGCTAGAGTGCTTTATATATATTATTAAAAACTTGTCTGGAATAAAATTAGTTCTATCTTTATTAAGTATCACTGACTTCAATGTATCTTAAAAGCTTAATCTTTAAGAAGTACTAATAAATCTACTAAAGTATACTAATAATTGTTCTAAGAAATGAAAACTTCATCTTAAACATACAAATGTACACAAAGAAAACATTTTAGATTTTATTCAATTCCTTCTATTAGAGTTCACATTCTCCCTATATATATATATTATTATATATATATATATATATATACATATATATATATATAAGTGCCTGGTAATTATGCTATTATTTGTAAGTATTTTTATAATACTATGATTAATGAACATTTTTTAAACAATAAATTTTTCAATAGATTGGAATTGTCAGATAAAGAAATTACTAATCGAATTACTGTTATATACAGAAAATTGAGTGTTTCCATTCATAAGATTAAGTTTCCATATATATTTTTAACACCTAAATTTCATAAAAATCCTGTTAAATTTAGAACAGTAACAAATGGTTTTAAAACTTATATCACTGCTGCAGGTAAAATGCTGCACATTATTTTGCAAGAATTAATCAATAAGCAATGTAATAAAGCTATAATTAAAAATAGTAAGGAAATTATAGATTTTTTTTTAAAAATAAAAATATTTATTCAGTTTATAGTTATGACTTTGAAGATCTTTTTAATTCTATTAATATCAATGATGTAATTAGGGTAATTTTAGATAATCATAGAAATTATAACCTTAATATTAATTTACAAAAATTTAGTACTCTAATAAATTTTGTCCTAAAAGAAAACTACATTAATTTTAATGGTTCTCTGTACAAACAAACCAAAGGTTTGCCTCAAGGTGGCCCTGCTAGCAATAGTTTGGTTAATTTATATTTACACTTTTATGAAAATAATTATATTATTAATAATGATTATTACATTTTTAGATACATTAATGACCTAATTATTTTTGGTAAAAATAATAATTATAATCCCAATATCAATTTTTATCCGGGATATTTAAAGCTAATTAAAACTAATAATAATCCTGTTAAAACTAATTACTTGGATGTATCATTATGTATTAAGGACTATAAATTACATAGCAATATTTATGATAAAAGAGATGGTTTTAATTTTAACATTCTTAAAGTTCCTTACTGGAATTCAAACATCTCTATTTCAGTCTATCGAAATATTATTTTCAATTATATTTATCGTAACAAGGTATTAGTTAGTGATAAATCTAATATATATTTAAATATTAATAACTTTATTAAACATTGTATAGAACACAGTTACCCTCCTAAATTTATAAAAAGTTATATAACAGTTAAATAAAAAAAAGTTTTTTCAGTTGTACAGTTTATAGATAGATGGCGCCTCTAGCTAAGTAATTTTGTAATAATATATTTTATTAAAAATTAATCGTTTATGCCTGGATGGTATTTTTATTTTCTATAACTTTTAAAATATAATATAGAATTTTTAAAAGTATATATATAGTAATAATGCTACTTTATCAATACATAATAATTATATGCGTTACTGTTATTGTCCATAAGAGGCAAATAAGTATTCACGTGGTAAGTCTTCTATTAGTTTAGCTTTGAATTTAAATATTTTAGTAATTATTAAAGGCTATAACATTATAGTATTACCTTAATAGATTATGGTTTTATCTATAATACAATTAAACTTCTCTAGAAATTTATTGCTTTCCCTATGGCCCAGAATACTGGCAAATTCAGGTGAAGGTTGGCTGGCCAAAAAACTTTGTTTAAACCTGCATTCCTAGTTCCTAAGGCTGGGAGTTTGCTTTTAGTATTTCTGTGGCTAAATCTTTTCTATTATGACTATAGTTCTCTTAGGTATATAACTATTTTTAGTATATTTTTTGAAATATATATATATTATATATAATATATATATATATATATATATATTATATATATTATATTTATTATATTTTTTTTTATATTTATATATATATATATATATATATAATAATTCCCACTAATATAATCCTTTTAAAATATCTTTAATTGCCAATGGTCCATCCTTTCAGGACCAGCGTTTTAGTAATAAGTTAACCCGCCGCCTAACGGCAGTATTTTAAATTACATCTAGCTACCCACTCAGATCATGTGATTTGAGAAGCCTATAAATACCGAGATTCCTGGAGACCAATTTCTCTTTCGTTTCTGTATTTTGTCTGCGTAAACATGAAGCCGGCTGCTGCGTGTGTTCGTGTGTGTGAGTGTATTGTGTCGTCCCCTGTAATGTTTTATGTGCTTAAGATGTGGAATTAAACAGATTTGAATAACCCCATGACTGCCTCTTGAATAATATTTATTATGCCTCACCAATCACATTATAAAGAAATCATGTCAACGGCCAACGTCGATTACATATATATATCATGCTCAAATTTTCAATCGTTAATAAAATACTTTTTATTCATCCACTCAAATTCACAAATGTTATTTTAAGCTTGTAGTGGATGACACTTGATGTTAATACAGTTTTTCAAATATTAATTTATTAATTCTATTTAATAAATTAATAAATAGTAACAAAAATAGTCATCCAACACCATATATATAAAGGTAAATCCCTCGCTATGTCACTGAAGCGCAATGATTAGCGCGTTGGACTTCTAATCCAAAGATAGTGTGTTCAATTCCCACCAAGGATGGCCTAATTTCGGAGAATGCGATTTCATTTTACTATACAATTTGGTTGGAATAATTAAGTTTATTTAATAAATGTGAATAGTAACAAGCAAAAATAATAGTCTAACACCATATATGGAAAGGAAAATGGAAAATCCGCTTTCTATTTTGCTACTTAATATTGCGATTCTGCCATATGTATACACAGATTTATATTAATTGTAATTCAAGTGTACTCGCACCTTTTTCAAATTTTTTTTATTTAAGGGTTTTAAAATATACTTTAAGTATATTATAAACAGTTACTATATAAAACAAAAAAAAAATTACCATGACAAAAAGCTAATTTTTATAAAAGTAAAAATTAAGTTTTTTTTTTAAAAATGTTTTATGATTTTCAAATTTTTCTTCTTTTACAGTTATCATTGTTTTCATTTCAAAAATTTTTTAGGCTTAAAAGACTATTAGTAATAACTTTAGGGATCTATATGTATACATCAATGAAAAAAAGGCTAAAAAAAAGCATGATTTCTGCTACATTTCTTTTTTTAAAATTTTTTAAGAAAAATAATTGCAAAATGGATCATTAATTTTACTATGCACATTGTAATAAACATACAAACCAAAATTCAAGTTGTTTGACAAGTATCTGTTGAAGTTTTGTACTTTTAAAGATAATGATTTCATGAAAAAACTCAAACTGAAAAAACGCAATTTGAAGTATACAAATCAGTAAATAAATATCATAAAAATATCTAAATTTTGTAATAATTTGTCAATATATTGTATAGATATATACTTTTAAAATAAAGCGTAACACAATTCAATTTCAAAACATTACACAAAAATATAAGCTTTTTATAAAAAGCCCGTCTGAGCTCAGAACTACGAAAAATAGGAAATATCAATATCTGACTTATTTTTGCAAGAAACATATATTGAATATATTCAAAAATAAATGAAATACATAACATAAACAAAATGAAAGTATATGAAATGTACGATAGAAAATTTGAAAGCTTTTATAAAATTAATTTGCTATTTAATTCAATATGAATATAAAATAAAGTAAAACGTGTTTAATCTAAAATGTACTATTTTTTCAAAACAGTTTTGTTTTAAAATCGGCGTGTGTCATAAGTCATCCTTATCTTTGCTTACCTAATAATTATTTTCTATATATTGCTTTTTAATAAGCTTAAGAGTCAGCTTATTATTGGCATTTTGACTACATTTTCTAAATTGTCATTTTCGACAATCTAAGATAAACATTTTTAATTACAAAGTCAATAAAGTTATGAATTACTATACAGTTACACCTGTTTTTATGGAGGAGAGGGACCGTATAAAAAATTCGCACATAGAAAATACTCCAATTATTTACGAAATTCATCAGAAAATATTTTCATAAAAAAAAAAAAATTACACATGGAAACAGTTTAAAAACATTTAGTTGTACAAATGGAGAAATTTTCAAAATGCACATGCATAATTCCTTTCTACTCATTGTAATCCAAAGCACTCATCTTCATGTGAGGAATAAGTTCAACAAAAAGAATCCATTTCGTCGCTTGAAGATACAATTTCAATTGATTTATTTTTTGGCACCATAAAGTAAGAGATAAACTTTTCCAACGAAGTTGGTTGGTCAGTTCCTTGTAAATGTCACGATAACCAGATATGCATGATCGAAGTTCTTTTTGTGTGAAATTTCATACTCCTTTCGGGATTGGTATCTATTTTGACAATGCTTTCCAATTTGATGGAAAGCTGTATCTCTGCATATGTTTTATTCTATTCTAAAAAAATCCGGTTCTTCTTGTCCGACTTCATAATCTATCAAATAATTGATAATGTAAATGCCATTAAAAGTTTCGTCTTCAATCAAGCGCAGGCTGTTGGCGCGTTGAGAGAAAGCAACTGAACGTGCATTGTCGGGAGACTGTTTTTAACAAATGAACATAGCGTCTTGAACTGTATATCTATATACATTGCAGTGACGTAACATATGCACCCCCGCCTCGCAAAGGGGAGGGGCTCATGACCCTAGGGGGCCCAAGGCCTAACTAAATCCAATTACGTATCTACATAATTTTTAAAATATTAACAAAGGACAAGAGTCATAACAATTCAGTCATTCAAAATCCTAATGATGCGATGTTAAAGCTCGAAACAGCTAGGCACTCTAGTCATCCCTCCCCCCCCCTCCAACGACTATAAAACATTAAAGGCAAAACCTGACTTTGCAGGAAGGTCCTAACATTCTCCATCGGTACTAGTACTTTGACAGAAAACATTTCAGTGGCGCCAAAGCCGTTCAAATTCATATACCGCATAAAAAAAGATGGTACAAAAGTAAATCGCATCAAAAATGACCGATCAAAAACAGGTTTCACTGTATATATAAATTAATTTTATAATATCTCATCAAAAAAATTATAAAAAAACATTTTCAATTCCCTATGAAAATGGAAAAAGATAGCTCTTTATTTTTTCATTTTTTTCTTGTTTTTTTGCAAATATTTGTGCATATTTTCTTTAGAACTTTATTTTTCAAAGTTATATGAAGAAAGTATATATTGTCTCACTGCATCTCTTTTAATTCAAAAATTTCCTTTTATTCTGTATTTATTACTTATCAATAATAGATTATATTTATTCATACTCTTCTGTGTACTTTTTTGAAAAATGCGAAAGTAAGCAAAAATGTTAGGTAACATACAAAATTTTGTTTACCACAACGTTTTTATATAACTTTAATAAATTTAACAATATTTTTTGGAAAAAATACCTTTCATTACAAGATTATTTTCAAAGGATATAATTTTGAAAATATAGGAACTTGTGCCTTTTGTTATATTTGCATATCTCATTAAAAATCAAAAATTTTGAGACATAACCTTCATTGTTTCCTTTGTTTATTTGAATACAATTATACATTTTGTTTTCAGTTGAAAAAGCTTATAATTGTATGCACACTTTTAATCCTCATCGCGAAAAGAGAATTGCTCTACTCACTCAAAAATTAAGTTCGATAACATAAATTTTGAGTGTTTTAATTTTTTTTCCCCTTTTGACGAATATTGGACATGCATATTCTAAAGAATATTCAAAGCGTTAATTTTGAAATTTCGCCAAAGAACAATTTTGTTACGAATCTTTGGAATTTCAGAGATTGGCTACGAACGATAATTCAATTACGAACTTTGTTTCCAAGCGAATAAAATTTGAATTCATCGCAGTTCTATGACTTGTTCTAAAATTATTCAAATGTTAGAAGGAAATTAAAACAATTGCTGGGATCGGGAAAAATAATTAACTCCTTGTTTGATCTCGTTGATTATCAAAGTTCGTTGCATTTTGATAAAGTGTACCGAAAATTACAGCCAATTTACAATTTAAATTACTTGTGTTCCTTTATTGGGAAAATAGATTAAAAATGTACTTTTGCGAAGCATTTTTGCCAATTCGTGAGGTAAATTAGCATACTAATAGAACGTGGAGTTCCAAAGGTAATGTTTCTGAATTTTAACATGCCATGGAATAGCATATTCGGGGAATAATCCATTAAAAGTTGGCTGGATTTTAATTTTTGTATTGATGTACGTTACTTTTCTATATGAACTACAGCTACAATGAGAATATTTTTTTGCTGATATTGTGTAGGTCTTTACGTATATTTTAATGTAAGAGTTGGGTTACTTTATATAGAAATATTTATATACACTGATAAGCGAATGAAATATGTAAACGATATATATTTTGCTATTATGCAGCCTATGCTTATGGTCAAACCGTTTTATCTTTTAGGCTAAATATTTGACTATTTATTTATTTTTATTTTATTTACTTCAACTATACTTTTCTTCCTTTTTTACTCATATTGTATATGTAAATCCAGTCTTTTTATATTATTATATTATTTTAATTTTTCATATTTCCTTTTATATTCTGTTGTCTGGTTATCTTGCAATTTCAATTCTTTTCAGTTTTAATCATGTTTATTCATATCTCTCTCTCTTGTAGATCATTTTTATTATATATATATATATATACAGTCCGACCTATAGAGATTTAAAGAATTTTCTCCCCCCCCCCCCGATTGAAGCAAAAAAAACATTTATTTTACATATAATCAATTCCAAATTAGCGAATTATTTTAGCAGCTGGAAATATTTTTTATTAGTTTGTATTAGAAAAAATTGGATTTTTTTTAAAAATAGAATATTCTTTTTGTCCGAAACAGAAAAAAGACTTTTTCTTGTAAGCAGCAAATTTCAACTCTAAAGGGTGTAGACCAGCGATCCTCAAACTTTTTGACTTCATGCTAAGTAAATTCATAATTTAAATCCCGCGAACCACTAATAGTATTTTTTAAGTGTTAAATATATTTATAAAAAAATTGGGATCTAAGAACGCATGAAATTTACCTACTTAATAAAATGAAACTATAAATTGTAACCAAATTATGAAAGCTTCATTAATAAACCTTAATAAAATAAACAAAAACTGTAAGAGCAATTAAAAAATTGTTTAAGTATATCAAACTTTTAGCATTATGCATTCCAAGTGTGATAGATGTTCCTGCTTTCTTGAAATAAGATAATAGATATTTTTGATCCATTGTTGCTACTGCAAGATGGAGAACTGCATTTATTTCAAGTTAAGATTGGTACCGTGTTTTGATGGCGCAGATGAAACGGCATTTTCACATAAAAAAGCTGTGAGAATTGAATCACAGAATTTTCATCGCCTGCTCATTGAGAAAGAGTATTTTTTTTATAGAAAGCCAAAACTGTGATCTTGATAAGGATGAATGAAATTTAAATTTGAGAGTTTCGTCGAACGATAGGTCGATGAGGCTTTCTTTAAATGCATGCTTAAATTAGTATCCAGAATTTTCGCTGCAACCGGATCTATATCCACATATTACCATGTTTGGGATCTTCTTTCTTCGGGTAATAACGAGCAAAAGAATCTGTAAATGATCCCAAGCGCTTTATAACTAGGGTTACTAGCTGGTTAGCATACTTTTCATTCAAATATTCAGCAAAATAAGAAAAATTTGCATATCGTCTTCAACCAACCGGGTTTGCCACAGTAATATTTTCTTTTGAAATAATATTTTCTTTTGAAACGCATCCATTTTACTGCTCATGTGAACACGTCCTTAAGTTGTCCTTACCATGGCGTTATTCTATGAAGTAACGTTTATATATATATATATAATTTTTCACGTATTGTTATAAACTGAATTATGCTTCAATGTATCTTAAAACATAACTTCACGTGATGAGTAAGTACATTCCACATTTTACTGGGGACCAACGAAATCTTCACTTGAACCCCTAGTGGTCCGCGGACCACCACTTTGACTACTTCTGGTGTAGACCATTATTAGACAGGTACAGATGAGTCATGAGTGTAACGCCGAGGTGGGCATTGTTGGCCTTTGCTCCTTTCGTCATGCAGATTTATCTGTGTTAACTTCTAACCGTATCTGACATCATTGCAAATCGTTTTCGATTTTCATTGGTCATGACGTCAGAGGCGGTTAGTATATGTATGTATTTTCCTTATGGAATCGAGGGTGAGTTCCAGAGATGTTATCGTTTTTTTATTTATGCACCAAGTGATGGTCTACACCTTAATGTGGAGATATTCTAATAAACTTAGAAATTCAACTACTGTGTGCTTCCCTACAGAGTCAAACCACATGTTACCTGCAAATTTCAGGTAGCAGAACAGGAATTAAGTCGATCGCGATCGACGGGTGGACTGCCAAGTCATTTGGGGATGACCGCTGTTACTAAGACCTTAGACGCGCATACTAAAAGAAACATATTTGGGGAACATCGACACTAGCTAGACTTGAGAATCGATTTTTCACAATCGACGTGATTGTGTTTATACTTAAGCAAATTATTCAAATTATGTATAGACACATGTACCTTGGAAGCGCATGATGACGCTTAACCTCTTAACTGCTGCAAGCGTATATATGTCTCGCTCAATCGGTATGTTTAGTGCCCTGGACGTATGTATATGTCTTTCCAAAATACGATTCTTTTCTTTGCGCTGCTATCAGTGAAACTATTCCTAAGACTTTGGAATGCAATTAAAGTACCTTGACAGTTTATGCGCGAAGGATTGTCTTATTTCAGAGAAAAATTGCTTTAACTCGTACCTTTTACCCCGTCCCCCCCCCCAATTCATTACATATCTCCACCTATGTGAAAAACAGTGACAATGGGGAACAAATCGCTTCTAAATTAAGGGGTTAACAAGTTTGCTGCCGATACAAGAAACAAAATCACCAAGATGTGAGCCGTAGAAATGAGTTTTTTCCCCATAAGCCTATTGAAGGCGAGAGTAAACATTCATGATTAGCTCTTGACTATAACAACATATATATCGTACTTCCGCGGGTTTGAGTTCTCGTGTTGACGTCATGTCCTGTAATGGCGCGGGATTCGGCAGTGAACATGTTTGCATTCGTCAGTTACTGATTCATCGGTTCACGTATATATTCACAGCATTAAATATGCACTCTTCACCGACTAATAGTCGCTCATAGTTGTTTAAATATTCAACTTGACAATTTTGTGTCACTTTTGTTTTTGTAGTAAAAATAGGAATATTTCATATATTAAAAGAGGGCAATGTCGAAAGTAACTATGAAGAAAAGAAAATATATAATTTTAATACAGAATGGAAAAAACAGTGTTTCTCCTTACAATATTGAAGGCAAAATGTGTGCTAATGTCATGCAAGTGTAGAATTTCCAAAAAAGGGTATTTCAAAAGCATGTTTGGAAGTTTCGATATAGATTTTCCGTTCAAAAACGAACTCTACAAGCAAAAGTTTACAGGAATTTAAATCGTAATTAATTAGGTCAACATAATCATATTTTATTAAACCCTATGCTATATCTAAGGCTGCAACTGTTGCATCTTTTCGTGTGTCATATTAGCAATTGTTAATGGAGAAATGATTTTAAAAAAAAAAAGCCAGAGATTCTGGAAGCCAGAGATTTCATTCAAGAACAAAAATGAAATTATTTTCAGCAATTAAAGACCTACAACTTCGGTTAGAAGTTTCACACGCCGTATAAAAATGAATTAATTCTGATCTAGCTGACAGCTGAGCGAAGATATTACTAACTGCATTTGCTTTTCCTTGCAGTTTGACGAATCTACGGACATGGTTGATGTTTCTCAATATTGCATTTTTATAAGAAGGATTTTTAAGGATATGAGTGTAAAAAGAATGAAAAATAACCACTGAAGACACAGGTGAAGATGTTTATTGAACCTTTAAGAAATACATAGTGGAGAAAAAAAATTCAAATTTATAAAGTTTCATCGATAACAACTGTGGGAGACTTATCAAAGACCGGCACAGTCAATGAATTTTTGGTTATGTACATCATATGTGATGACTTTTCGCATTTCGTTTCTCATCATTGCATTATTCATCAACAGGTTCCACCAATTCGTCCATGTCTCACAGATGACCACTTAGAATCTAGTGCAAGATTAGCAGTTAGTAATGATATACTGATATTCAAGATTGACGGACAGTATGCACACTAGGTATGAGAACTAATTATTGATGAAAATGATTTATATTTTTAATGTCTTTTGAATTGTTTGATCATAAATGCATCATTCAATAATGTTTTATTTGTGTCTATTATTATTGCGTTTTTCTCTTACGTTTTGCTTAAAACGCGGTTTTTAAGAAGTTATACTTTAATTGTTATGCAGGAAAATGTGTATTCCGTATTTATTGTTATGTTTTAGTATATATCATAACCCCTTTTTTAGCTCGCCACACCTAGGTCACTGAATGGACCGCAAGACCTTCAAAAAATTAGCAGTATCCCACACCCTGGAAAAGTATTCCCACAACTGGTGTAACGTGTCGTGTAAGTTTTGAATAGCACAAGAAATTCCTTTCTTGTCTCTCCTCAATACACAACGCAGACGATATTTTAAGATATTAACAAATAGGATACATTTGATAAGACTTCTTATCTGGGAAACAGAATTCTAGGAAATTGTTTGATTTGTCGTGGCAATGAACAGTGATTTAATGCAGAATTAATAATGAAACTCTTATCAAGACTTTTTCATTTTCTAATGTCTTACGATGTTTGGAAACTGTAAAATATACCTTCTCTCCCACAGCAGGTTGCAAAT
>BMAO01005037.1:0-59385 GCA_019973975.1 Trichonephila clavata
TACTTAAGTATCCGACTACCCTAAAACTATGAATTTTGCCAAAATTGAAAAACTTTTTATGATTTTATTTTATAGGCCATCTTGTTTGCTTTATAAAACTACCAAGTGTATTATTTTCCGTTCACTAGAACAAAAACTACAAGTGTTTTGTAAAAAGCAGATGCCATTATTTTAAGCAAGATGTCATACTTTAAAACGAGTTTTACTCGAAACGTACTTTTTTGAAAATGCTCAAACGAGGACAGCGATTGCTCAAAAAGTTTTGAAAATAAATAACTGAAATTTTTTTGTGCATGTTCTGTATAATAGTAGAAGTGTTTTAACCTTCAAATTTTTCAATTACTGATTTATTACAAAATTTACAGTCTCTTATGTCAATGTGATCATCGTTTTTTAAGCAATTTCATATAATTTTTTTTTTTTTTTTTTTTTTTTTTTTTTTTTTTTTTTTTTTTTTTTTTTTTTTTTTTTTTTTTTTTTTTTTTTTTTTTTTTTTTTTTTTTTTTTTTTTTTTTTTTTTTAAGCATTACAATAATAACTCAAAAATTGTCGCAAGTAATGGGATACCTTAAGATTGATTTTACATACTGACTTCACTTTCGTGTAGTGAAAAGCATATTTTTTTACACAACTATTTGATCCTAACAGAAATTTTTAAATCTTCCACCTAAATTATGTTTAATACCTCATATTCTAAACTAATATCTCACTTATTTATTTACATTATTTATACGCCTGCCTATCTACATTACATAATTTTTTACGAAGTGTATTTGCATTGTTAGGAACTTCGAAAACATTTTACAAGAATATATTGTTACGTAGATCGGGGTTCGAGGATCTTATGCAAAATCAGTCGTAAATAACAAGGCAATTCTTTGAGAGCGATGAGTATTTATTGTCGAAAATCAATCCTCGAAATACAGGATTCAGCAGCAAAATTCACAGAATAAATAACAGAAGGATTTCACACCTTCAACAGCACTCAGACACAATAAGCAGTGTCTAAAATACACGTATGTAAATGACTATTCACAAGCACAGCCGAGCTGATCAAGTTCAAGGCAAGTCTACTAATCGCTAATCAAAACAATCCTCACTAATCGCTGGTTGAAATCAGACTGCCTACACGCTTGCTGAAACCAGACTCACTACTCGCTGTTTGAAATCAGACTGACTCTTGCGGCGAGTATCACTCTATTTATAGCCGGGACTGAAATTTCTGGAAAAGATGCGCTCGCGCCACAGATCGTGAAATTAGTGGATTTCTCTACTAATTTCTAGAAGAATCCAGAGGGTCCCGAATTCGCCAACATGGTCGCCAAAGTCGTCAAATTGGTCGCCAACTTGGTCGCCTAAAATGATGCCAACTTGGCTCTATCGCCAATATTTCGCCAAGTTCCCATTGAATCGCCATTATAACGTAAGAGACGGCGTTGCTTGTGAATATTACAATTTTATCATGAAATAAATATAGCATAGAGTAATATAAAGGCATTGCACATCCAAATACAAATTATTTACATTATTTAATACAAAATTCGTAACAATATATTACTTAAAAGTTCATATCCAGTTAAAAATAAATTATTTTCTGTAAGAAAATTTTTTTAATTAGAATTAACATTATTAACATGGTAATTGTACTTCGTATATCAAAGATAAAATTTCAATGACGTCATATTGAGTAATTTATATTTTTCTTTCGATTTTAATAAAATGAAAGATCGTTTCTTGATCGAGATAGTGCTACTGCCCAAAATAATTTATTCTATTCGAAAATGTCTTGCAAATTTTGCAGAATTTTAAATTTTCGCACCTATTTTCAATCATGAAAACAAATTTCCAAATCATCGACCATTAATTTCTAACCAAATCACATCAGTTATTTCATATTATTAATTTATCATTACATCATCTATCTCTTCAAATTTATTCATCTTGTTAGAATGCTAATTAAGACGTTCATCAAAACAGATGAGATTCCGAAATCATATTTAGATTATTCAGCTTTGAGCAAACCCACATCAATTAAGGATTAAACAGTGCAATAAAATATGTGCAAATCATTCGGAAGCCACCTAATTAAAGATCAAAGGAGAAGCAGAATAAACTAAAGTTATTCCCAAAGGAAAAATTGCTGATCAATAGAAAAGTAGTTGCTTTGAGAGGAAATGATTGTGGATGAGTGATTATTTAAAGAAATTTCATTGAAGCTTTTCAATGCTCTTAAGTCACATTCATGGAAGAATTTTGCAGTTAAGTATCGATCGTGTTAATGATGTTATAGACTGTGATGTTTTTTGTTTACTGCAGGTAATCAATTAAGTTGAACTTAAATAGAAAAATGGGATATTTAAAGGTATTTTCAATTGCAATATTGAATCTACATGCTGTATAATTTATAATATACTAGCTACTTCTCTGTAATATTTCTTGATGTTGTACGAATATGCACTGTTTACCTGTTCGAAAGCATTGACAAACATTCTTATAACTCCCACCTCTTGATTTAAGGTATCCGACTACTTGCGACAACATTTTTTTTAAACAAAATACAGTTATGGAGATTTTTTTGTTGTTTTAGACTTGTTATTTTAAGAAAAATATGCTAAAATTAAGAAGAGAAAAAGAAATTGTTATTAATAAAATGGGAAAAAATGGGTAAAAATTGACAAAAAATAACATAAACTCGGCCCATTCTGTACGAAAAGTTTATAAACAAATTTTCAATTTTGATGTTTTGCTATGTTATTCATTTTTTGAAATGACCTTCAGGATAAGAGATATTTAATTTCTACTAAAACTAGAGCGCTTTATTCTAGCTATTATATGCAATTACTTAAAAAATTAGTGATTATATCCAAATAAGGGACACTGTAAAGTTTGTAATAAAACAATTATTCAAACATCTGAATTCTAAAACACTTCCATTATTATAAAGAAAATACACAAAAAAATTTCAGTAAATTATTTTCAAAACTTTTTTGGCAATCGCTGTCCCCGTTTGAGCATTTTCCAAAAAAAACGCGTTTTAAAGTATGACATCTTGCTTAAAATAATGGCATCTGCTTTTACTAAAACACTTATAGATTTTGTTCTAGCGAACGGAAAATAATACACTTGGTATTTTTATAAAGCTAATAAGATGGCCTATAAAGTAAAGTTATAAAAAATTTGCCAATTTTTGGCAAAATTCACAATTTTAGGGTAGTTGGATACCTTAAAAAGAACAGGACTCGAATTTCTAAAATTGAAGTAGATTTATGTTTACGCTCACGTTACCCCCTCTCCCAAAGTGGATTTCAGCAAAAGATCTTTTAGTTAATCTCTACTCAACAAAATAAATATTCATGAGAAATTTAAAGTTTAAATCTAATAGTTGAAAAATGGAAATGTTGCTATCGATAAGCCCTGTAAACCCCTAAGCCATTGGTCGATTTCCCTAAGACCCGTTCTTAGCGGATCTCTATTCATCATAGAGACATACATGCTTACCAAATTTCTAACAGTTCAAAACCAGGGAGTTTTTTTTTTTATCTATAACACCCTTTCTTAAGCCTTCGCAATTCCTCTTAAGTGTCGATTTTCGCAAAACTTTTTTCAAAACTCTTTCTCTACTCCTTAAAAAGAAAGTGCCTACCAAATTTCAAGTTTGTCGGTCGAATAGTTCCAAAACGGGAATATTTACCAACACGCCCCTTAAACCTCTACAAAATCCTCTTAGTGTTAACTATTGCATAACCTGTTGTGTGGTGGTTCTTTTCACCGGGAATGGTAATTGCCTACCAAATTTCAAGTTTATATGTCCAACAGATCAGAAACGGGAATATTTATCTAAAACGCCCCTTAAGTCAATTTTTGCAAAACCCTTTTTGTAGCAGACCTCTACTCCAGGAAAGAAACGTGATTTCCAAATGTCAGGTTTGTAGATCTAATAGTTCAAAAGCTGGAATATTTATCCCTTACGTTCCTTAAGCCTTAGTAATACGATTTTCGCAAAATCCTTTCTCAGTGGATCTCTACTAGATGGAAGGAACATACCTACCTAATTTCAAGTCTGCATGTCTAATACTTCAAAAACTGCAAAGTTTATATATTTTGCAAAACCTTTTTGTAGCAGACCTCTACTTCAGGAAAAGAACGTGCTTTCCAAATTTCAGGTTTGTAGGTCTAATAGTTCAAAAATGGGTATACTTATCTATAACGCACATTCTTCCCCGCAACGCCACTTAGCGATAAATTTTCGTAAAATCCCTTTTGTAGCGGGCCTCTACTTCATGTAAAAATCGTGCCTACTAAATTTCAAGATGTGTAGACACAGTTTCTTGCTATGAAACTAAACTCATATGAGCCATAAAAAATTGTTTTTTTAGTAAAATAAATTCATTGGATTCTCAGTTTGAGAGCTAAAATGACAGCATTTACACACCAGATGACCCAAAAGTCCGTTATCATTTGAAAATTCAATAATTCACGAAATAATGAAGGGAAAGAGGTAAAAATTGACACACGTACTTAAAATGACATGGGGTTTTATTGAAATAAAAAAGAGACAAAAATTAGTTAACAGATGGCGAATCATAAAACAAAATCAATGTTTTGCAGAACTTACTTTTAGCAATAAACGACGTTCTTTATAAAAAAAAATGTTCAACATGTCCACCATCATTTATCGGCAATACCTATACTTGAGGGATACACTGCAGAGAACAGCACTGTACAACACATCTGTAGATATGGTAAGAACTTTCTGCCAGATTTTTTCTTTTACAAACCCTAATTAGGTCAGACGATCGTAGTAAATTTGCGTCTTAGGGTAACCCCCCTATTTATAAACACATGGATTGAGGTCTGGGGACCTTTGTAGCCAAGCCTGACGGAGGTGACGACTCAGCACGCGATCCTCATTGAACGGCGTGCGCAAGAGATCTTTCACACTCTTCTCATAGCAAGAAGATTGTAAATCTGCAGTAACAGATTTTCCATTCTGATATTATAAAAATGCTTTGCTAATAATGCTTTTTCTCGTAAAGTCAACATGATACATTTGCTGGTGCATCTGTTTCCTCACTGACTACAGCTCATTTTATAAACGATTTGCATTCGACATTACTGGCGTTTTACGTATATTTCACTGTATTTGGCTACATTAACTTTTGAGCATTGTATACTAATAGTGTTGTTTCGAATAAGCAAATAACTAAATTTGATTAAAGATTAAAAATTTTTCTTTTTCCAAAATTAACTTCTGAAATGGTTAAAAATGGTCTTTGAAAAGGCACCCTAATTTTTTCAAAAAAGCTGCAACTTATATTTCATTTCAATCTAGCAAAATGTTTTTTGTGTCCTGCTATGAGAAACTGGACATTGTTTTTTGTTCACTAGGTAGTATTCGAAAAAATTATAGTCTTGCAATGTATAATTAATTTGAAAAAAGGAAAGAACATATGCGGAAACATCATTATAGATCAATAGCTATTTTTGCTTCATCACCATAGCAACCAAATCTTCGATGCATAAACAACTCTTTTTTTTCCCCTCTTTTTAGGAAACAATTTTTTCTGCTCCAGGAATATTGTAAAAAAAAATCTGGAAATCTATTATGTTGATGATAGCGTCGCGCTTTTTTTTTTCTTACGAAAATTCGTTTAACTACACAGTATTTACTTAAGTAAAGGGGAAAAAAATTTTTTAATTTCCTTTAAAATATCGTAGCGATTGAACGCACAAACAAACTTAATGAACGTTAGCCCCTTTTATGCATTTATTTAAAGCTTTATTCCTTTATTGTTTATTTTTCATGAAAATACAAATCGGGAAAATCGAAGAGATTAAAATAATTTGTAATATTTAAACTCCTAAAGTTGAAAAATCAAATTTTTTAAAAATTTTCTTTCTAGATTAAGTTTTCAATTATTCTTTGGCATCACAGAATGCAGATAGTGTAAAGCAAATTGAAAATAACTAAAGCATCAGACTGCTATAGTAGAGCCATCTATATTCCAACAATCTAATCTAAAAGCTGTAAAGTTGGTACTCAAAGCAAATGTGAATTATAATATTATTTTCTCCTGTTTTCACGATTAATATATTAAACAATTCACATACATTTCAAATAATTCTTTTTTTTAAACTTTTTTTTCCTTTTAATTGTTTTTAAAAGAGTGAATCTGTTCAATTTATTTAAGCGACACCGAATGGAATATTTAAATTAAATGGATTTATTTCATTTTTCATATTTGGCTATTTTTAATAGGTTTCTGCCAACAAATTTTAAATAACATATTGTTGAGGTATAAAATGCATTACATACATTAAAAAATTTACATATGTTATTAAAGTTTACAAAAAAAGCGAGCATTGTGTTTTGAAACGTAGTTGTATTTTTTATCAGCTAAGAAACTCAAATCACACATATGAAAAAATTCAGGAAAATACGTTTAACGCGTAAACGCTTAAGACGAAATATTGGTTAACACGAAATAATACAACGGTCCCGACAAACTTCTATTTTCATGTATTTTTTCCCTCTTAATACGAAACAAAAATTGCTTAACACGAAAAGATTTCTTTTCTGAGAATGAACAAAATACGGAAAACACCAGGCACGCTTGCGAGATTCAAGAGAGGTGTTAAATTAAAGAGCGGTGGTTTGACATGTTTGTAGAAAGGAGACTAACTTGTCTCTGAAATGCCCTCGTTTAGACTGTGACGCGAGCAAATTTTTTTAATCTAAGCTACTTTCACACTTCATTCCTACAAGAGCCAGACTAACATCTCATCAGTTGGCTTTGAAATTTGGTAACGACAACATCGCGCTTGAACCCTATCCATCCGCGTAGAAAGCAGGCGCTCTACCAACTGTGCCACTGCGCAACTGGAGGTAATTAAAACTTAATTGTATAAAAGCTAAACATGAATTTCGAAGGCTATTTCTCCGATTTACTTGGCCAATCGGCGCTAATACATTGAGGGGCGAACACCCTAATGAAGTACTACTTTTACCCCACGTCTGATCCCAAAATGAGTTTCCTTGGTCGTTCCCTCCCCTTGAAAGTGTGTCTGTTCAGATTAGAAGATAGAAAATAATGCTTAGTGGTTTGATTAATTTGAAAATTGCATTTAATAATTAAGGTAACCGTACAATATCCAACTTTATCTCAATTGTAAATATAACTTTCATCAAAAAAATATATATCACCTTATCACAGGTTTAAAGTTTTGCTTATTGAATATTAAAATGCATAAAGAATTTCTTAATATTAGTCTTGCATTGAAAAAAGTGTGGTTTCGTAGTGTTAACAGATTTTTTTCAATTATTTTGCAATTTATATATATCGAATAAATAAATTGAAATATCAAAATATGTAGATATTTCAGAGGAATTCTATATTCATTTTAAGAAACCCTGAATTGATATTTTTAAATTCTATAAAACACATTACATCAAACAGGCAGAATAAAAAACGCAAATATTCTCGAGCTTCTTATAAAAGAGTCGTGTTTATCTCACTAGATCTTCGTACGTTAGTAGCTTCGTAAAAAACACTTAGGCTTGTTCTTGAAAGCATATATCGTGGAGATATATATTTTTAAAAAGTCTATGAAACTTTTAACCTGGGAAATTGATATCATATTTCACTCCTTCTTTAAACTCAAGTATAGGTCTGTTAAAAGATTTAGAAAAATCTTCCCTTTTCAGATATATATCCCTCTTTTAAAAGCTCTTCAGATATAAAACAGTTGTGAGTGAAATTCTTCTGAGGGGATCTCGTTACAAGAAGAAAGTACTTTTTTTAGACAAATAAGTAATCTCTTTTAGATATTTTTCTCTTTTGGACTTATAAAATTGTTCTTATGTTTTGATAAGATTGTCTTGGAAAATGGTGGAAATATTATACTTAAATTTTCGTTTTATCTGTCTTTTATTTACATTGTATTACTTTATTCAACTGCTTTGAATGAGATGTATTTCTATTTTTAGATATAAACAAGAGCATATTTTTTAACTTCCTTAGTAATGGTATTTATCATTTTAATCATTTTTTCTATTTAATATTTTGGGGGAAAGAGAGTGAGGGAAGAGAATTCATTAATTTTTTTTCGAATGGTCCTAACTACCGAATTTCGACACTTGAATTCATTTTAATTCCAGCTCTCGTCGGATGCTTAATATTGCTGTGATTTAATTTTACCTAGAGTACCAGATCCAAATTGATACTCAAACGGTCTTTTACATTCCACATAGTCATATCACATGCATTTCTATGATTTTCGCATCCAGAAGATCTATTGACTACATCCGGGATCAAACCCACAACTTTGGGCTAACGAAGCGGACACGCTATCTATAAGCCACCGAGCCGATTAGTGAGTTTATTAACATCAAGCAATAAGGCAGCAAGAGGTTTATTAGTAATGCACCTCGTAATTTTGAACCCTGGTCAAGTGACGAGGACAACACCACAGAGCTGACTCTCCCTCCCCAGATCACAACACCACGATAATGGGAGGACTTTGAGCCACTACAGAAAAAAAAATTGTATCAACCCCTCTACGTGAGGGGTCTTCAGTGGCACTAGAGCTCGAACTCATGACGCTAGCCACGAATTCGAGTGCAAAATGACAAATATTGGTTATCGTTACTCGTACTAACGCGTGGCCATCCTCGGATGAACCTCCTGGAAGCAGAATCTGTTGCTAAAAATTGTTGCCAAAGTCTATGAATCACAGATGGACTCTATCAGACAACTTGACATTTCTATCTAACTATGTCCTGCCTCTAGTCTCCCAATAGCTCTCCATCGCAGTTCTTCGATCAAATGATACCCTGAGGTCATTGTTACAATTTCGCTAAACCAGATATTTTATATCAGACGTGCCTCTCTTGCTCTGAGACATCCCATTTTATGCATCTTGAAAATGACGTATTTCGATTGCATCCCCACTATTTTACATAATGCAGTATCGTTCAGAGCTGCTTTTACTTACATATTCAACTTTCATTGTATATGTGTGTATATATACAATTCATAAATATATATAAAATAGTTATAAAACCGAGAATAAATAGTCAAGATAGTAAAACGTATCAGTCACAGTAGTACTATAGCAAACTCCTGGCCTTAGGAGCCAAGATTGCAGGTTTAAACAAAGGTTCGCGGCTAGCCAATTTTCACCTGTATTTGCAATACTATGGGTCAAAGGGAAAGTAAGGAATATCAAGAGAAATTTAACTATTACAAACAAAACCATAATCTATTAATATAAAACGATAAAATTATAGTTTACTAATAATTACTAGTATATGTTAAAATTAATGCAAAAAAAAAAACTACATGAAAAAAATCGTTACGTGAGTACAGCAATAACCATTTTTCTCTCGCGACAGAAAGGAGTATAGCAGTACCGCATGAAATTAGTGAATTATAATAAAATAACATTAAGTCTAGATATATATACATTTAAAAACTCCAAATATTGCTTACAAATTTATAGAAAATAAAAGTACAACCCAAACATACACAGTTAATTTTAAGTAAAATATATTATTATTAAATTATTTAACATGTGGCGCCATCTTTCAATTAACTGTACAACTAATTAAAAATGCAATTATTATTAAATAACATGAAATTTACAACATGAATTAGTGGAGGTGAGATATGCAAATGATTAGAATTTCTGCGCAGACACACATCACGCACGCCTGTGGCGCCACATCAAAGCGCTATTTAAGGCTTGGAGATTTCGACGATTTCAAGTTCGGCAATTGTGTTTTTCTTGTGGTTTTTTCTAAAAACGATCAGTTATGTCTCGTAGAAAACAGCGATCAGCTTTTGATCAAGTATCCGAGTTCGACAGAGGAATAATAGTGGCCTACCGAGATTGTGGATTATCTTTCAGGGAAATCGGTAGTCGTGTTGGACGAAGCCAAACAACTGTAATTCGGATATGAGACCATTGGATGCATGAAGGTACGATGGACCGTCGTGGTCGATCGCATCCACCTCAGTGCACCACTTCACGTGAGGACAGGCAAATTCTGCGCATGGCAGTGACGGATCGCTCAGTCACATCACGAACCATAGCACAGCACATTGAGTCTGTAACGCATCATTCAGGGTCTACGCGTAACATTCGACGCCGTTTACAGCAGAGTGGTATGTCCGCAAGACGTCCATTGCTTGGTCTACCCTTGACGCAGAACCACAGACGTCTCCACCGCCAATGGTGCGATGAAAGAAGGATGAGGGCGGCAGAATGGAATGAAGTTGTCTTTACTGACGAGTCACGCATCTGTCTGCAACACCACGATGGTCGGATTCGAGTCTGGAGACACCGTGGAGAGAGGATGCTGAACAGCTGCGTTATGCACCACCACACTGGTCCTGCACCTGGTATTATGGTATTGGATATCACTCTCGCACTCCTCTAGTACGCATTGCCGGTACTTTAAACAGCCAGGTCTACATCTCCGAGGTGTTGGTGCCAGTTGTCCTTCCTTACATTCAGGGCTTGGCCACAACCATATTTCAACAGGATAATGCGCGACAACACGTGGCACGTTGCCGCCTATCCGGTATAGTGGTCAGTGAAGCTGACTGCGGTGCCGCAGGGACTGGGTTCGAATCCCGGAGAAGGCATAGATGTTTGTGTTGTAATCCTTTCTTCTGTCTGTGTTGTTTACCCCCGTGTTATACGTTCGGTGGTGCACGGGGTTTATAAATGTTAAAAAAAAAAACACGTGGTACGCATTGTCCAAAGGTTCTTCGTCAATCACCAGATTTAATTGCTTCCCTGGCCGGCTCTCTCTCCGGATCCTTCGCCGATAGATAACATGTGGTCCATGCTTGCTCAACGATTGACCTAGATTACACCCCCAGCTGCCGCACCGGATCAACTCTGGCAATGTGTGGAAGCTGCTTGGCCTGCTGTACCCCAAGAACACATCCAAAGTCTCTTTGAATCAATGCCGAGGCGTGTGGCAGCGGTGATCTCCAACAATGGCGGCTACTCTGGCTACTGATTCTGGCAGGGACCACACTTCACAGAAGTCTATAAATTTAATCATTTGATACTTGGTCAACATATTATCTACAAAATAAATTTTGTTTTTCTATCTCTTGTATTTCTTGGTGTTGCATTTACGGTGGCCAGGAGCGTATATATATATATATAATATATATATATATATATATTATATATATATATATATATATATATATATATATATATATTGAAGACTTATTCAACTCTATTGATATAGAGGATATGATTAAAGTACTTAGAAATGTTTATATTAAATATTCATTAAATAAATTGATAAACTATGATAAATATAATATTATTATACAATTTGTTTTGAAAGAAAATTACATATTTCATAATGACTCATATTATCAACAAATTAAAGGTCTGCCACAGGGTGGCCCAGCTAGTAATAGTCTGGCTAATATCTATTTACACTATTACGAGAATGAAAAAATTGATACAGACTCTTGTTACTTTTTTAGATACATCGATGATCTAATTATTTTCAGTAATAAAGTTGACTTTACTCCTATATTTGATTATTATCCAACCTACCTGAAACTATTAAAAACCAATTGCAATATAGAGTCAGCAAATTTCCTTGATCTAGAATTAAAAGTTGAAAATAATATGCTAAAAAGTAATATTTTTGATAAAAGAGACTCTTTTGATTTTAATGTTATAAAAATGCCATATTGGAATAGTACCCTTCACATTTCAATTTTTAGAAATATCATTCTAAACTATATAAAAAGAAATAATGATTTAGTATCTGAAGAAGTATTGAGAATTAATAATTATAAAAAATTCTTTCAAAGTTACCTAGACTATAACTATCCAGCTAATTTTATTTATAAATATATGTCATCAAAGTTATAGCTATTTAATTATTTTTATTTTTAAGTATTCATTTCTATTTATTTTATAGTATATAATTTTATTGTTATATTTCTTAATATATTTAGTCTATAGTATATAATATTCTTAATATATGCTTATATTAAGTTTAGTTACTAAAAATATATATAGATGGCGCCTTTATTCTTAGTATTGCTGTGTTTTTGATGCAGTGAGTCAGTACATTGTGGAATCTGTATACATCGGGTAAGATTAGAGTTTCTTTGCTCATTTACATTATTGTTAATTATGGTTATATTCATTATTAACCTCTCTTGCAAATATTTTTGTTTATACATATTTATATTTGTCTATTTCTTCCGGATTCCTATGGTAATTTAATATTGCAATTTCTATTCTATTGCTGTTATATTCACCCACGTGGGTTTTAGGCTTTTGCCTTAGTTTATACTGGAAGCTATTATGTAGAAACAATTTCTGCTGCAGGAGAAGGTTGAGATCTCACAAAACAATGTTTAATCCTGTTTCACTGTCCTAAACCAGTGACAGCTCGAGAAATCATAATAGTTTTCCCCGCTAGATACATTTCTTTTTGGTTTGTCATGGTTCCATGTTCTTGGTTCTTCCGGTCTGATCTTAGGATGCTTGGGATTTATTAGTCTTCTTTTGAATTATTTATTGCTATATATATATATATATATATTATATATATATATACTTTCGAGTCAAAAGATTATGAGCACCTCCACATTTTTCAATGAACTAGTCTGGATGACATGGAAGCCTCGTAATCGAAGGAGAAGAATAGTATTTAAATACTGCTGGAGAAAGTAAGCTATCATTCTTGAACAAAGTTTTGCGAGTGATGGGAAAGGTGGCTGATCTAAACCATTTTAAAAGTGGGGCAGATTTTAAAGGCGCGAAGACTCGGAACGAGCATCTCCGAAATAATATGACTGGTAGGGTTTTCGGGATTTACTGCTTTTAGTATTTGTGTAAAGTGGATAAATGACTGGGAAACCAGCGGTAGAAGCCAAACTGTTGGACGTCCACGCATCATCAGAGACAAAGAATGTCGGAGACTTTCCCGCTCAGTAAAGCAAAATCGGCGTCAGACAGTAAGTCAGCTTACAGCCCAATACAATGCAGGGCCAAACAGAATAGTATCGGAGCACACTGTTAAATATGGGGCTGCACAGCAAACGTCCCACCCGTGTGCCTCAGTTGACCAAGGTTTGATATCAACTACACCTACAGTGGGACCGCGAATATCGAGGCTGGGTCATAGAAAAATTGAAGAGAGTTTGTTTGATTGGATGGTTTATGATTTCTCATTCATCACATCAATGGTCGTGCCAGGGCCGACTCCAACAGTTGTTCCAACTTGTTCAGCAGGTCATACACAGGCTTGTTCTGGCTGTAGATTGCTTCGGAGAAAGTTCTCTTGTGTGACTCTGGAACCCTTAGTTTTTGTAAAAGGGACCGTGAAAGTGTAGACTGTCGGAACACATAATTACGAATCAGTTGCACTCTCATATGGCGTCAGTTTTCCCAACTGTAAATGGAATCTTCCAACAGAACAACGTCCCATGTCAAAAGGCTACAAATATGTTAGAATGGTTAGAGCAGCATAAACATGAATTCCAATTAATATCCTGGCCACCAAACTCGGCGGACTTCAATCTGATAGAGCACATTCGATTTTCACAGAAAGGCAGCTCAGAGATCAAACATTTTCATGTTGGAATACCTTGACTCGACGTGGCCACTGCTTAGACCAAAGGTGGACAGACTTTTCTAGGGTGCGAGCTACTTTTAAAGGGGTTGCGGTCGCCACAGTAACGTAGGTGTGGTGAAGTAAGAAATGGTCTCTCTACAATATTTATTATAACTTAATAATAAATACGGAGTATATACTTACCAACATAACTAAAATAAAACTCACACTTTTAAAACTGCGTTTAAAGCACAACAGAAGATGAAAACATAATAATATATAATAGCCCTATAAATAACCAGTAGCGCGTTTTTCAAAGAGGGAGAATCCAGGGTCTCGAAAGTCCACTATTCTCGTACCATGCTCCAAAACACCACCCAACATATTCTTTTGATTTTGTCAATTTTCGGGAACAAAAAACAGTAAAAAATTATCATTAATAACAAATATTTAAATATTACGTACTATATACATAAGATTATAATCAATCGAGAAAAAAATCAAAGGCTTTGGTGGGGGAGGAGAGTGGTCCGAACCCAAGGACATCCCCTTTTGTGTGCCACCGTATATAATAATAGCAAATGATGCATTTTTTATCAAACAATTCAAAATACATTTAAAAAAACATTTTTATCTGAAAATTTTCGTAGTTATAACCAGAAAAAGAATTAGTCTGCATACCGTCAGCTATAATCTTAAATATTTCGGTATATAATTACAAACTGCTAATCTTCAGCGGTCATCCCCAAATGTCTTGGCAATCCACCAGTCGATCGCGGTCGACTTGATGCCCACCCCCGGCTTAGACAATTGATACAACCTGTCTCTAGTCATCTACCAAGAATTTATGGCACCAGTGCTAAGGTGAGTTGCAATTGTTTTGCAAACAGAAAGTGGTGAAAAATGTTATTGAGTAAGTGTTCGTAATATGTTTTGTCTCTTATAAACATACTAGCTGCATGGCCCGACGTTGCACGGGCTTCTTCAAGTGTATAGGTATTTTTGCCTTAAAAATTTCACCTTCCCGTCTCGGTGCAAGCACTCTTCCTGGTGTGTTTGTGACTTCCATTTTAATATTTCATTAAAACACCCTTTTTTGAAATTTCTTCCATCTCTTCGCTTCATCGGATGGGTCTGTTTCACGTCAGAATATCCCAGCGTTGCACGGGCTCTTACCTAGTACATCACTTTACCCCCATGGAAATTTCCCCTTTCCCTCTCGATGCCAGCACTTCTAGGAGAATGATTTCTATATTTATGTCATTAAAATTCTTTTTTGTTTTCGAAATGTCGTCCACTTTTCCTTGTTAGGAATATTTCTTTTTCCTCGTTTAACCAGTGTTGTACGGGCTTTTTCGAGAATATAAAACTCTTTTTCCCTCCTTTTTTCCTCTAGGATAAGATCAAATTTCTATTTTCGATTAATAATTTACAAAATTAATCTTATTTTATCCAATAGAAAGCAGCCATTGTAGGATTCTTAAAATAATTTAGTAATCTATACTAATATATAAAAGAAAGAGTTTGTGTGTGTGTGTTTCACCTATTCCGACAAAATTAAGCAACCCAGGAGTATGAAACTTGGCATGTAGAAGCTATAGGTCGTTATGCTATTAACCTCGAAGAGTTTTTTTCGAAATTTGCTTTAGATTTTTTTAAATTCAATTTTTATGCGATTTTTCAGCTAAATGGAGATATGACGTCATCAGCCATGTCAAGTCTTAACTTTGCGAAAATTAATATTTTGAGCAGTTTTGGAGGGGATTTTAGCACATTTAACTGTAAATATATTTATTTTAGTTGTGTTTATTCATTTTTTTAACTCTTTGTGGAGGAATTACATTTGTTTTTCGAAAAAA
Source organism: Trichonephila clavata (assembly GCA_019973975.1). NCBI lineage: Eukaryota > Metazoa > Arthropoda > Arachnida > Araneae > Nephilidae > Trichonephila > Trichonephila clavata. Next base: position 15,472 of record BMAO01005037.1, read on the forward strand.
TAGTCTTAAAAAAATGTTTTTCTAAATTTTATTTTTCCGATTGGCAACACTAATTTGATAGCAGTAGATATTTTCGTATTTGATTTCCAACGTATTATATCTTTTTCGTTTCTTTAAAAAAAAGGATGTTTTTTTATACAACTTTTTCAGACTAAATAATCATTCTATGCTGATGGAATGGGGTAATATGTACCATTAAAGTGTACTAATTACTAATATTCAGGCGATGTCATTTGGTTCTAAGTTTAACTTTGGCGCCGAAAACCTGTGCCATGATATGAATCTCAGATGGATTGTAATCAAGTTAAGTTTATCCACCGTATTGAATTTGTGTAACTGTGTATAATTTTTGTTCAAATTATTTCTTATTTCCTTTTGTGGTTTGTAATAATGCATGTTGATTGCGTAATGGAACAACTACCCATCTTGCAAGGCCTAAAGCTACTATTTTTATTGTTGTAACCACTTTTAAAAATATTTACTTTCCATAAAATGTTCTATTTCATTTTATGCTCCTGATTTATCTTAGCTGTACTATGATTATCAAAAAAGCTTGATTACACTCTTCAAACCTTTTTGCTGTATCTGAAAAATTTTTTGTAACCCAAGCACAACCATAGACTGATAATACCACCAACATTCAGGTTAGAAAGAATAAGGAGAAGCAAATGTGCAAACCCAAGGTCCTTGCAACTGTTTTGTACCATAATATGAACAAATGTTTTTGCATTATTGACTAAGAATAACAAAATTAATAAACAACATGGGGAAGCAAAAAAATTTTCAGATACAGCAAAAAGATTTAAAGATGTAATCAGGCTTATAGTACAGCTAAGATTAATCAGGAGCATAAAATGAAATAGAACATTTTATGGGAAGTAAATATCTTTAAAAGTGGCCACAACAATAAAAATAGTAGCTTTAATAACCTTAGGCATTGCAAGATGGGTACTTTTTCCATTGCTCAGTCAGCGTGCATTATTACAAATCACAAAATTTGTGTGTGATAAGAAAAAATTATACACAGATACATGAATTTAATACGGTGGATAAACTTAACTTGATTACAATCCATCTGAGATTCATATCATGACACAGGGTTTCGGCGCCAAAGTTAAACTTAGAACCAAATGACATCGCCTGAATATTAGTAATTAGTACACTTTAATGGTACATATTACCCCATTCCATCAGTATAGAATGATTATTTAGTCTGAAGAAGCTCCTGATTTATCTTAGCTGTACTATGATTATCAAAAAAGCTTGATTACATCAAACTTTTTGCTGTATCTGAAAATTTTTTGCTTCCCCATGTTTATTAATTTTGTTATTCTTAGAGTCAATCAAATTGGCAACCATATGCTTCATTTCATGTAATGTCGCCAATAGGTTGCGATAATATGTAAGTACCATAGAAAATGACACTCCATTCAAACTAATTGGGATTATTAGATTGCCAATATTGTGATTTAAATTAGAATTTATGATACTTACATATAAGTGTCATCACAGCCAAATTGGCGCCATGCTAATCACTCCTTGATATCAAAACAACAAAGATTCTGTGTTTGTGTTTTTATGTGGAAAAAAAATGAGTCAGATTTTGTTGGGATATAGTGTGATTTGTGTGTGTGCTTAGTGCCAGTTTGGCTGTGGTGATGCTAATACGTAAGAAAACGAAGGGTAATACGAATTTTTATTAACGTATGAGATTTTCTGATATTTTCTTTTTGTTCTGAGCTGTTTATTGTAGTTTCGTCAAAATTAGACTTTTATTTTTATACTTAAGGTTTCTACTACATGTAAGGTTGTATACTAATGTCATAATCTATACTAAATATATAAAAGAAAGAGTTTGTGTGTTTACGCTATTCCAACCAAATTAAACAACCCAGAAAACAACACATAGGAAATCGTGGTTGCCAACTTAGTGAGTTATTATCAGAGTTGGCAATTGTTGCAATTATACATAAGTACCAAAAAATCTTCCTATGACATTTCAATTCTTACATATTGTCACAACCTATTATTATTACAACATTACATGAAATGAAGCACATGGTTGCCAATTGAGTCCATAAAACATATTTGAAATCAGCATTGCCAACTTGGCGAGTTATTTTGAACGTTGGCATTGGGGCGATAAAAGGTTAGCACCAACATTTCCTTCCATTGAAAAAGAAAAAGGGTACTGCTTTTCATGATACTTATGTATTAGAGTCAAAGCGGCACTTTTTTCACCAAAATTTGACTTTTTCTTCATATAAAATATATAAGAATCTGTTATTTTGATATTGTGGTGCAAATTTTGTTGCGGTTACTCCAATATGTACCCTTTTCCTTCTATTGGCAAATTCCATGTTTTTCAATTGTAACAAAAAAGTAGAAAAATGTAACTAAAGAAAAGGACATTCATTTCTAAATAATAAGGATTAACTGATTGTTAATGTTGTGATTTAAATTAGAATTTCTATTTACATATAATTTTTGACATGCTTCTTTTGTTCTGAGCTGCTTATGGTAGTTTCTTCAAAATCAAGCGTTATTTTATCTATTTAAAGTAGCATTTTGGTTTGGATTAATATTATAATTACTATATGTAAGGGTACTTTGATATGTATTTATTTTATTTCTTTTATCAATTTTAAATATTTAAGATTTTATGAAATGTGTGTGTGTGTGTGTTTTTTGTGTGTGTTTAAAACTGAGTTTTTAAGCGGAACAATAATTTGTGATGCTATTTATAAACAGAATCTTAGATCATCATTACCTATTCATGATACAAATATCAAAGAGGTATTTTTTTACAATCAATGAAACTACACCTTCACTTCTCGCCTGCTTTTATTCTCATGCCATTTTCTGTCGTTGAAAATAAAGATTAATGCTATTCTTCCTTCACCGGCATATTCAATGTTTTCTTCATTGTAGAAAAATATTGCTTAAAATATAACAGAAAGAAAAAGACACCAAATTCAAATTAATTGCTGTTAACATGTTGGTAATATATTGAAGATAATGCTTCCTATTTATGAGAAACCTGAATGTACAATGTATTTTTGAGTGTCACTGTTTTTTGCCTTATGGTCCCTATGACCGATAAGAACTCATCTTTGTTTTAAATGAAAAAAAATCAGAAATTTTTTTTTAACAAAAAAGGGGCTATGCGCTGAAACTATGATGAGATGCACTCCTTGAACAGATTTTTCATCATGACTTAACTTTACCCTTCTGATAATCTTGCAAACCAGAAAACTGTATCATTTGTATTGGTTAATTTTTTAGCTACTTGTTTTATTATTTGTTTCTTTTAGTACTGTTGTTGGTTCTGGGCTATTTATATGGGGACCTGTTTTATCTGTTTTAGGTAGATTTTTTGGTTTTAGTTCATACTAATTAATTTTTTTTAGTACTGAATTACATTTAATACTCTATATTAAATGTATTACAAAGATGTTAGATAGCATTGCACCCATACCTCATATAATACTAATTTAATTTTTTTTTCAGTTGAAAGTTTCCTAATGTTTCTTATTTATGATAGCATTTAGTGAGAATCACTTTATCATCATTAATTTTTTCTTTCGGTTTATCTATTGCAAGTTATTTCACCCATAGTTCCCATAGCAGAAACTTATTACTGCTATCACATTTCTAATAATTTTTATTTATATTTGCATTCATTCATATCTATTTACTCTTTAGCATGCTAATTTTCTCTCTTACATTGAAATATTTGTTTTTGTTAAATTATTTATTTTTAGGCCAAATTGCAATTTGTTTAAAATTATTTATAATGTGAACATTCATTTGAAAAAAAATATTTTTAATTTTTGGTTATACTACTTAATACAGGGTTTTACCCTTCCTAAAAAAAATATTTTGATTGCTATAATAGATGAATTTTGGTTTTTAAAACTTAATCCGTGCGAAGAACGGGCATTTCAGCTAGTGAATTATAAAAAACAATACTGTGTTTTAGTTTTTTTTTAAATTATTGGTTTACATCCATATATAGCTGCATGGTCCGACGTTGCACGGGATTTTTCTTGTGTATAACTGTTCTTGTTATTCTGTTTCTCTTATACACAATTAATATGTTTGCCTACGTATTCTCTGAAAATTGTCTTTCCGCGCATGCAACATAAGCCCTCAAATTCTTGAATTCTGTGGTAGGCTTACCACCATTAATTATTATTGGCAGGGGTCGATTTTGAGAGTTATTTTAGTTATATTTTTACGGTTCCCCGAAACGAAAAACTACTTTCCTTAAAACACTGTTTTATGTATAAAAAATATCAAAAGATAGAAATTTACAAAATTTCGTGAATTTTTAAAGATTATTACAATATTTCATTTTAATTTAAATTGGAACCTTTGGAAAAGGTAAAAAATTTACCAATATGCTTAACTAACAGTTTTATCTCTTTTCGGAATTTAAATTTAAAAAAAAAACCATAGATATTTGCGTTTTAGAAATTGTGTTTTTAATAAAAAACATCTCAAATAAATCACATATCAAAAGCAGTTATTTTTCAATCAAAGTGAAGGAATCAGTCAATAAAATTCCAGTAAGGCTGAAAACTGGATTTTGACGACAACATATGTAATTGTAACACTATGATTTCAAGGATATATTTCACGTTAATCACATGTTAAAAGCTTTTTTTTAAATCTATGAATGAATTAAATCAAAAAAGCTACGTCATAAAATTTCAGTTTGCCTTAAATCAATTTCAGCGCCATATTATGTCATTGTGTCATATGTTATGGCTGCATGGCCCTGAACGGGCTTTTTCGAGTGTATAATTTTTTGCCAATAGAAATTTCCTCTTCCCATCTCGATGTCATTACTTCCTCGGTTGTGTGTGATTTCTATATTTTGTCATTAAAATTCCCTTTTTCGCAATTTCTTCCATATCTTTGTCCCGTCGGACGGGTCTGTTTTCCCTCCATTTAGCCCGGCGTTGCACGGGATTTTTCCAGGAGTATAACTTTATCCCAATGGAAATTTCCTTTTTCCTTCTCAATGCCAGCACTTCTGGGTAAGGGTGTATGCGTGATGTGAAGGATTTCTATACTTATGTCATTAAAATTATAGTCTTCAATTTCTTTTCCTTTACAGACAGATTTCCTTTTCCTCAGCTTAGCCCGGCTTTTACACAGGCTTTTTCGTGTATAAAACTCTTTTTCAGTCTTTTTTCTTTCAGTGATAAGATCTTTCTTTATATTTCTATTTTCGATTTTTAATTTACAAAACTAATCTAGTTTTATCCACAAGAAAACAGATAATGTACGATATTATTATTAAATAATTAATTTTGTAATAAATAATACAAATCAATACCGATTTAGTTTTTTTTTTTAAATATAAATTTATATCCGTTTTTTTAAATAATGAATGAAAAATGACTGCTTATTTCTCGATGTTTGGTTATTTGATTAAAAATATGTAACTATAAAAAAGAAGTATGGGAGAGTAAACCTAGACACATACATTTGCTTGAATTCACTGCATAAAAAACATTCAAAATGAAAATATTACTATAAAAAATACATTTTAGCATTTTCTTCTATTTTTAATGTCTTTCACACTAAATTGTGTGGTCTTTTTTTTTAAATAAAGAAAACTATCTGTTGTGTGTATCAGAAAGTAGTCTTTCTGAACATGCTCCATAAGCCTCACACACATACACAAACTGGTCAATTCTGTCGTAGGTTACTGGCATTTGGTGACTTTAGCAATTTTTTTCGTTGCATTTTTATGGCTCCTTGAAATGGAAAAGTGCCTTTTTTAAAATATTTAATGTGGAAAAAGGTATAGAAATAGGAACAATTTTCAAAATTACGAAATTTCCTAAATTTTTAGAATTACAATATTTTATCTCAGTCTAATTTAGCATCGTCTAGAAATATATATACAATTAACCAATCTACTTTAAAAATAGTCATAACTTTCTTTTTCTTTTAAATTTAAATCCAAGAAATGCAGAAAAATTTGTAAAAAATGTAAGACATCTTAGAATTTAGGATTTTAATAATACATTTCAAGTTAGTCTCACGTTAAAAGCATTTATTTTTTAAACAGAGTAAGTTAATACAGTCAATAGAGCAACGTCACGAAATTCCAAGTTTGGCTGAAAACCGATTTTCGACGCCTGCTTTTGTCACTGTTGTAACAATAACATTGCTGCAACAATGGAGACGAATCAAAGTTTGCACGAAAAAACTGTTTTAATTAATATCTTTTTAAATAATTACAATATCGGAATATAAATGGGCAATACGGCTTCCCCGGATCATTCCCGATCTTTTGGTACCTTTCGCGAGTTTTTCCTCTCGCGATCTCTACTCCATAAAATAAACATGGAAGCCAAATGTCAAGTCTAAATCTAATAGAACAAAAACAAAATTTTTATTATCAATACCCCTCCCCATAATTCCGTTGAGACTCGATCTCCCAAACACCTTTCTTAACGGATTTCAATTCAACAATAGAAAAATGTAAACCAAATTCCATTATTACAGTCCTTTTAGTTCAAAAAAGGAATTTTTTCTGTCAACACGCTCCAGTCATCCCCTGCTCCCCCAGGAGTTGATTCCCGTCAAATACATTCTAAGTGGATCCCTATTCAACAAAAGAAACATGCTTAACAAATTTCAAGTACGCAAGTCTAAAAATTCTAAAACAGGAATTTTTTTCCCTGTAACTCCCCTTGACCCCTCGTAACCCTCCTTAGGGGTCAATTTTTGTTTTACTCTTTGTTAGAGGAACTCTATTCCGTGAAAGGAACATGCCTACCAATTTTCAAGCTGATTCCGTTTTTAAACTATTCAAGCAGATCGAATAGTTTAAAAACGGAAATATTTATCTAGTATGCTCCTTAATCCCCCGAAATTAAGCTTAGGGGTAAATTTTCGCGAAACCCATTTTGTAGCGGCTCTGTACTCAACGAAAGGAATCTGCTTACCAAATTTGAGGACTATGCGTCTAATAAATTAAAAATAGAAATAATTATCTATAACGCCCCTTGAGCCCCTGCAACACCACTTGGGGGTCTGTTTTCACAAAACCCATTTTGTAGGAGATCTGTACTCTGTGAAAGGATCTGCTTACCAAATTTGAGGACTATGCGTCTAATAAATTAAAAATAGAAAAAATTATCTATAACGCCCTTGAGACCCCTCAACGCCACCTAGGGGTCGATTTTCACAAAACACATTATATAGTGGATCTTTACTCCATGAAAGGATTCGGTTTATCATATTTAAAGACTGTACTTCCAGGAGTATAAAAATGGAAGAAATTATCTATAACGCCCCTTAAGCCTCGCAACGCCACTTGGGGGTCGATTTTCACGAAACTCATCTTGTAGCGTATCTTTACCCTATGAGAGGAATCAGCTTACCAAATTTCAAAACTGTGCGTTTAATAGTTTAAAAATCAGAATAATTATTTATATCTCCTCTCCCGCAACACCTCTTGGGGGTCAATTTTCGCAAAACCTATTTTGTAGCGGATATTTACTCCATGAAAGAAACATGCCTACCAATTTTCAAACAGGTAGGTCGAGTAGTTTAAAAACGAAAATATTTATCTTTTACGCCCCTTATTCCCCTGCAACGCCACTTGGGGGGCTGTTTTCCCAAAACACATCTTGTAGCTGATCTTTACTCTATGAAAGGAAACTATTTATCAAATTTAAGGACTGTGCGTCTAATAATTTAAAAATGGAATATCTATAACGGCCCCGCAACGCCACTTGGGGATCGATTTTCACCAAAATCATTTTGTAGCGGATCTCTTCTCTATGAAAGGAATCTGCTTACCCAATTTCAAGATTGTACGTCGAGTATTTTAAGAATGGAGATAATTATATTTATAACGCCCCTTAACCCCACGTAACGCCCCTTGCATTTCTAATTTCGCAAAAAATCCGTTTTTAGCTGATCTCTACTCCATGAAAGGAACATGTCTGTCAAATTTCAAGTCTGTAGGTTCAATAGTTCCGGAGACATCGTGATTAGTCAGTCAGTGAGTCGCTTTTCTCCTTCTGTTTTCTGTTTTGAATGTATTCTCAAAAATAAATTCCCTAAATGTTAGCTAAAAATTTACTCTTATTTCTTTCGTAGAATTCCCTTTATAACAGAAATAAAATAATTAAAATGATGCAAACACCCAAATAAAATTATCACCACAAACAGTTTCAAACAAATTCAATCTTAGACAATTACATTACGGCTCAGGAAAAAAAAACAGAATCTAGAAAAGGAAAGATATATCTTCGTTGTCACTAATTTGACAACGACCCCCTTTCCTGGTTTATTATTATTACACCTTTGGGAGAACCGGACATTCATCAACTGGGCTAATGAGTGAAACGCTAAGTACACGTACAAAATAGTGCTTCATGGTCTGGTTTATTTTATTTTTTGATTTTTCTTCTTGCTCTGGGCAGTAATAAAATTCTTTTGTTAAAGATTTGTATTAAGAGCTTTAATTTTAATTTTAATTATTAAAATCTTATAGAAGCGCTTTAATGTTATCTTCTATACGACTAAAAAATTTTAGTTTAAATTATCATTTGAACCTCATTATTGACGAAAAAATTATTTAAATATCTCTGATTTCACCTTTTTAACTGTTCAAATAACAAGAAATTAAATTAATTGCATTCACTTCTCAATTTATAAAACCTGAAACATAAAATTCCTTCAATCACTACTATGTTAAAATATCTTATATTATTACAGTTACTGTTATATAGAGTACATTGAAAATGCATTATTTCACATGGTTATATTAATACAATATATTCATTATTTTTTTGAAATTTAATTTTTATAATTTTGAAGCATTACAAAAATGTTTGGTACTTACGTATTATCACAACAATCGCCACCGTTCAAGATAACTCGCCAATTTGGCAACCCTGATTTCGCTTGTGTCGCAAGATCGGATATGGCGATCACGTGGTTATGTTTCATAATATGTCGCCAGTAGGTTGCGATACAAAGTAAGTACCACATGTTTAAAGCTAAAACTAACAAAAATATTGATACATAATAGTCGATACTTACGTATTGTATTGTTTACAAATTTGACCTAGTAAAATGATGTCGCCAATTCAAAATACGTTGCCAAATGCTATCATCCTTATTATTTTTTGAAGCATGCGCAAGAAATATTTTCCACTATTGGCTGCATTTGGCAACGTCTCTTAATTTGAAAAAATTTGTTGACGGTGTAATATGTTAATACCTAATATTTTCGTAGAAATTTATATTAAATTGAAACAAAATTTGTATGTTTAGAAAAATTTTTAAAAAATAAAATCGTTGTTTCAAATTTAATTTTCTGTGGGAGAAGCAAATAAATGTGATATTGTTTGAATAAAACTGAAAATAGCTCTTGATATTTGTTAAGTATCAAAATCAGAAATGTCCGTTATCTAAATTTTTTTACAAAGATGTTAAAAACACAAAAAATGGAAGTTTGAAATGATGAAGACTCAAATCATATCTACAATCTTTTTTTAACAGGTTTTAAGGGATATGAGCAACAAAGGCTATTATCCCCTTTTTCTAACAATTTGAGCTATTTTAAAGGCTCTTATGTCAAAGTGAATATATAAAATATCACATTTGCGAGAGACGTTGCGTTGCCGTTGAGAAATACGCTTTGTAAATAAAAGTGAATTAAAAAAAAATCAAGATTCCTCGTTATTATTATTATTATTTGAAAAGTTGGCAATGAGTATATTTTAAATAAACTTTTTTTTCTTTTTTGGTCTAGTTTTGCATTTTTATTATTAATTTTGTTTTATTTATTTTCCTTTTTCATAGTGTTTCGGAAATCTAGAAGGGTCGTTGATATATCCGCTTAATGATAAGAACTAGTTGTCCTGAGTTTAAATTTACATATTTTTTTAAAAAAAGATAATTGTAAATTATTTTTTGTCAATATTGGATATAATTATTCATAGATATCTGTAAGTTTTAATATACTCTGCTTGAGAGACATAAATTACTTAAAAAGTGAAGAGTTAAAAACAAATCATTGAAATTTTGGAAACAACAAAAAGAGATGGGTGCTGCAATATTACTTCAGACTAAGGGCAACTTTGTAAAAAATGGGGTTTAACCAATTTTATGATTAGGACTGCGCCAAGTACTTTGGAATATTTTGGATGGAATCTCTAAATTCATTATTAATAAAAGGGTTACGTATTTAGTGAAGCATTCGAAAATGATAAGATTATTCTCGAATAAAAAAACTATTAACCAGTTATTGCCAAATTCAGATATCTAAATACAATTTCAAAGCTTGAAAAATAGAGACTTATAAGAATTATTTTTAAATATAAAATTTATTTTTATTTAAAAAATCAACACTAAAATTATGAAGTGAAAACAAATTTTCGAGGAATATGCTAATAATATTACCAATATTCTTGTTATTTTTTGTACTATTATAACAATGTGCTAGTAAGAAATTTTGGTACTTATGTAATATCGCAACAATCGCCAAGTTGGCAACCTCGATCTCTTATGTGTCGCACACTCTAAATGGCAACCAGGTGCTTCGTTTCAAATAATGTCACCAATAGGTTGCAATAATACATAAGTACCGAAATTGTTTTTGGTATCTATATCTGTTCTTATAGCATAGATAAATTGAAAAATATAACAATCGAAATAAAAGAAAAAAGTCTACGAAGCTAAACTTTTAAATAATATTTTGAATATTTTTATATGAATTTTCTCTATATTGACCAGTCTGGTAAGATAAGACAGTATTTTGGATTCCCGTCTCTGAGAGCTTACATTTTTGTCCAACCACAAAAGGAAATAAAAGATATAGTTTATCTTTCATTTCCTTGCTTAAGAATGTTCGCCAAAAATTTTGCAGAAATTCCTTTGCTTTCAGAATTCTCAACTGGTACCATATATTTTCTTACTCGTAAGAACTTTTTAAGCCTTTTATCCACAAATATAAAAACAAACTATTTCACAACTTTCAATGGTTTCCTTTTCCCTTTCCTCTATGTTGTTTTCAAAGAAATTCCAAGCCTACGTAGTTCAAGCCCACCTGCAAAAACATTCCATGAACCAAAAAAAATCAATTTCCGTCGGTATATGAAATACGAAGGCGTATTCTTTGAATGTGTACGGCCTGGAATAATGATGTTTTTCGCTTAAGTTCATAGATCAAACTGAGTAAAATTTCTAGGTTCTTATTTCACAATTCTTTGGAATTTTTTGTGTACTTTTGGGGGAATATATTCATAGAAAGAACGAAATATATAAAAAGTAAGAAGAATCCAAAATTCTTAATAAAAATGCTCTAACTTTATTCTAGATGTGTCCTTATTGATAGTAAATTTGCAATAATTAAAAGACAGCAGAGGTGTTTGTTTTTCAATTCCTACTATTAGCTCACACTCTCTCTTTATTTATCTTATTCAGATTTTCAATCGGTAATAAAATGCATTTTAAAGCACTCAATTGAGCTGAAATTTTTTCACGATTATTTTGGATGACAATACAATAATTTAATTATAATTAATCAAAATTAATTGATTAAAACTAATTATTCAAAGAATTACAGGTACAGCCACGTTGGCATCAGTTTTTGGCAATTTAGCGATCATTTTGGCGACTTGTGTCAAAACTTTAAAAGGTTTTTTCTCACACACTTTAAAGCGCTCATTTGAACTGAAATTTTCTATGCACTATTGTTTCGGGTAACAATACTATAATTTAATTATAATTAATTAAAATTATTGACTGAAATTAATTATTTAAAAATTTTAGATACAGCCACGTTGGTTTAATTTTTAGCGACTTGGGTCAAAACTTTAAAAGATTTTTTTCCCTCACGTTTCAAAGCTGAACAGTTGAACTGAAATTTTATATACACGATTGTTTTGGATGACAATGCGATACTTTAATGATAATTAATAAAAAGTAAGTGCCACTTAATGTTGTTATTCTGTCATATGTATATACATATTTATATTAATTGTAACTATCTAACTATCTAATTAACTATCATCCTTAAAAGGAGAAGAATTGCTATATATTTTCGTGTATAAACCGAGAATATTTGAACTTTTTTTAAGTTAAAGTATAAGGAGATCGGCTTAAATGCAAATCCTCTAATTTTTGGGGAAATGATTTTTCTAGCATTTTTCATTAGCCATGCGTAAGCTATTTTAATCTTTTGACTTTTTGTGTATTTTGAATGGAACTTGTATTCTAAAAGAAAAAAAATCGCATAAATGCTTCAAAGACAATGCCTGAATGCGAGTTTCCGAGTACTTAGAAAGGTTCACATTTACTTATAGTGCTAAATGAATGTACCGGTTGATTTAACAATAGTGTGGCCAATTTCAGAGGATCATAAATCTTTATTGAATTAAGCTATTTACATAAAATTTCCAATGTGTTTTCAATGTTCATAGTACATATGATGTAATTCCTTATTCCAAGGCAAAACAGCTTTTCCGACCAATTTAAAGGGGGTTTTCCAACTTCCTCTTCCATTGCTTTTTGAAGCCCTTGAAGTGTTTTTACTTTAAGTCTATTTAATTATTTTATCAAGCATCTCCATAAAAATAATCGTAAGGAACACAGTCAAGGGATGGTGGTAGCCATCTCAGAAGGAAGAGAAAAAAAAATTTGTATCATTCAACCATTTTATGGTTTATTTTGCACTATGACTTGATGCAGAATTTTTGTGAAAAACAAAGTTTTTTGAGGGTAAAAGCGTTTACGTTCTTTGATCATGTGCTTGAAAACTTGATTCTGATCGTGTTTACCATTTGATTCTACAAAAAAAATGGTTTTTGTTAAGCCTTCAGAAGGACTTTCCTATCCAAACTATAACACCTAACGGCCAGCTTGGCTTTTGCAAAATAGCTGCGTCTTTGCAATGCTTTTCGCGTTAAATATATTATATTTTCGTTTTTTTGCGAATGAAGTAGTGCTTCATCCGAAATTACCCATGTTTTGTATGTACCTTTGAGTAATTTTAAATAGAGAGACCTATGATGTTTTCTTCTTTTTTCTATGATCTTTGCAGACATTTGATGACAAACTGGTTTATTCACTTTTCCTTTACCCGATGACAAATTGTCGATTGCGATACCTGTAGTTTCTTTGCTAAAGTTCTTTGAGGTAGACGATTTCCTACAGCGATAATTCTTTCCATCTTCGCTTTTACTTTTTCTCCAAGGACTTTTTTTCGTCTACATTTTTTTCTTGGAGCTTTTGATTTGCAGCTAAACTTTATATTTTTTCTGATTTTTGATAACAATCCATCAGAAAAAATGTCTTTTCTGAATTTTAAATACTATATTTATAACAAAATATTATTGCAACCACCTTTCAAAAGCTGTAACATTTTGTTTCGGTTTTGATTATCTAATTTCGGAGCCATAATTTACTCCTACTATTAAAAATACTTAGATTGGTGATTTAAATGTTTCATTTTTAAAATATAATTGGCAGTAAACCGATTAAAGTTTACCGTAAACAGTTATATGTTTTAAAATTGGTCACACTTTCTGAATCAACCTGTATATGATCATTCAACGAGTTTTTCCCTTAGAGCATGAAACATAGGTTGACGATCAGGTGCCGCATACGGATTTCCTTTCCTGTCCATTTTCGAAAGAAACAAAAAATGGAGCAGAAAATAAGGCTAGTACAAATAATGCAAAGATCACATATAAATTGAAAAAGAATTTGTAGGCAAAAATAAAAGCGTCTTCGGTAGCATCTGGTGTCTTACGTCACAGCAATTTGATAAGAAAAAATTCCGCCCATTTTACATCCCTCCCCCCTCATTTTAACATAAAAAACAGTTATTATATTAACACAAGGGACTGCAACTTTTGTAATAACACAGTGATTAATAACTCTGAAGGTTAAGAAACTTCTACTATTATACAGAACATACACAAAAGATTTCAATTAATTACTTTCAAAACTTTTTTAGCAATCGCTGTCCTTTGAGCATTTAAAAAAAAACACATTTCGAGTAAAACGCGTTTTAAAGTATGATATATCTTGCTTAAAGTAATGGCATCTGCTTTTACTAAAACACTTGTAGTTTTTGCTCTAGTGAACTGAAAATAATAAACTTGGTATTTTTATAAAGCTAACAAGATGGTCTGTAAAATAAAATCATAAAAAATTTGTCAATTTTTGGCAAAATTTACAATTTTAGGGTAGTCGGATACCTTAACGTCCAGAAACAGTACGGAATATAATAGTTCTTTTCTTAATAAAAGAATACTTTCTCTTATATTACCTACTTTGTGTTATATCTCTCATTACTATCACATCTAAAGTTTTCAATCTACTAATAAGAGAATTACCTTTAAAAAATCAAATTGAAAACTATGTCATTTTTATACATATAATTATGGAAGCATTTTAACGTTTAAAAATTACAATAACTTATTCACACACCATTTATTTATTAATAAATAAATGTATTTGTATTAATCAATCGTATTCAAGAAATTATTTTTATTAAGATCAGAATTACTTACGCAAATTACTTTTTTGCATTGCTGTTTTGACTCATTATCTTATATTTACGAGATAGAATTTCTATGAGCTGTAATAGACAATTACATTTGCATAAATGCATAAACAATGAGTTAAATTCATGTAACATCACAGTCACATGCTAAATACAATCATGTGTTTCCAGATAATAAATATTTGCACTCTTCTGTTACCAATGTTTGCTTTTTGCGCGTACTTTCTTTTTAAAAGCATGTTATTTTTCAACAATAATAATGCATATAGGTAATTAAAACGCACTCGATTACACACATGTAGTATAAGATTTTATTTTAAAAAATTTGAAAAACCTTTTGTAAATTTTAATATTTGAACAGCTTAAACAATTTACTTGTTTGACATTATATCTAAATTTTACAAGTAGAACAAGTACTCGTTCATTGTCAGTTTGTTTTGAATTCAATGTAAGACACGTGATTGTCCTTATCATGTGACCGCCATGAATTCGACCCATCCCTCATGCTACATTTTAGTGCTGATGTAATAATCAAATTTCGAAAGATTGTATAGAAATGTAAACTGTATAACAGTGCTTCTGAAATTTTCAATATTTGGAACCTAATATTTATATAATAATTTTCATCGCCACCCCCTCTATACAATAGCATTGTAATGAGTTCGATAATACTATGCTTTGACGCTCAAGCTACAAAACAACTTTAAACTCCTAAGTATCACCGGTGTATAAGAACTTCTCGCTCAGCCAAAGTCTTAACTACCCGCTCGTATATATATATATGTGTGTCTTTCCGATCTTTTTTTTCTGTGCACTGCTATCCATAAAATTATTCCGAAGGCTTTGGAATGCATTAAAAGGACCTTGACAGTGTTTGCGAAGGATTTACTTATTTCAGAGAATTTGCTTTTATTTATTCCTTTTCTCCTCCCCCCCCCCGCAATACATCACATACACATGTGTAAGTGGAAAACGGTGGCATTGGGGAGCGAATCATGCATCTTTAATTGGATATTTAAGAAATTAATTATAGGCCGTACAAATTATCAAGCATAAGGGTTAATTTTCTCATGTACTTTTATAAAAGACAAGCCCTTAGGGACACTGGTAATTTTTAAACTTGCTCTTAACTTAGTATTGTTAAACTAATTATAAAATACATTGTGGAGTACTGATACATTTGTAAGTGTATTATATCAGTGTAAACGTGTATTTTATTTTTATTATGTCATAATGTATTTTTTTTTACTTTCGAAAATTAATAACTTTTTTAAATAATCTTTTGTTTTCGACTCTTCAAGATGATCGCGTCCCCCTCTTAGAGTTAACAGGCCTCCCTAGGGAGACGCACCCCACAGTTTGAGAAATATTGCTGTATAACATTATTTAAGCCTTCTAGAGGAAAGATACCGTTGGTAGTAAAGAATATTATTACTATACATAATTTTAAAAAATAAATATAAAATCATTGTTTGAATTTGTATTTAATCATTTCAAAAGTTATAAATTATGTTTGGTAATAGAATTGAATTACATATCAGCGAATATAAATAAGTATTGTTAAAATATATGAATACATAATACGCACATAAAAAATTCACTTAAAAAATTCATCTCTTAGATCAGTTTTTGCTTTTCTACGTAGACAAATCTTCTTTAAGCGCCAATGCCCCTTAGAACTGTTACCGACCAGCTTTCGTTCGTTCTTCCCCCACAAAAATGAGCACAGCACATTCACCAGAGTCATAAAATCCTTTCCTACTAATAAAGAGGGAAATGAGCAAAATCCCCGTCTTCCTTAGATAATTCTCTATGCACCTTGGAAAAGTTTCCGAGATTTTTCCGTTAGTTGGAGAACTTCCGCCCCACTTAGCCGCAGATGAGTTCCGGGATGTTAGTCCCTCCGCGAAATGGCCAGCGTGCTGTTGTTATGGAAACGGTAGGCTGTCTCTGACGACATGCTGGTCATTGTTTAGGACTATCTTTCGTCATTTGGTGCCCTTTTTTAGGCACGAATACGTTATACTGATTGTTAAGATACAAAAGTCATGATGAAAATCACGTAGCTAAACACTAAAGAAGTTATGTCACGTCTAAGTTAGCGAAAAAATTTAATATGTCATTAGAATTTTTGTAAGACTTGGATATGCTTAAAAAATGTTTTAATTGTAGCGCTTGACGTAGGACCACTATGAACTTTATATATAGCTGGCCATATGTCAATTATTGCAAAATCAGCAGACTGTTTAGTCTGCTGATTTTGTATTTAAATACATTGTGGTTTTAGTTTTAAGTTGTTAGAGTGTAAATAAAATTTTTATAAAGCTACTTTTTCGTAACCTTCTGCATCGGTAACTAGAGATCCTTCAACATTTGCCATATTTCCTCATAATAATAGTAATAATGTTAAGGTATATATTTCTTTTACATGGACTTGAATTTTTTGGCCTTTATTTTTAGCTTTTGGCAGTAATCTATACAAAATTCAACGACTAAATTATCTATTTAAAACTAATCAGTTTTCTCACTAGTTTTCAAATTCAAATCATCTATTGTAAATTCCACTTACTCGTTGATATTATTATGCTGTACACTACTTAAACACTAATGAATAGTTTTTTTATTTCTTTTTGCCTTTACTAGATAACTTATACTTATTTAGTGATCAGCGAAAATATTTCCATTTGTTGACTTAATTATTTGTAGAAAGCAATTATAGATATTGTTCTTCCTTCTCGTGTAAATGCATTGAATAAATTTCAAATTAATATATTTTGTGTAAAATTGTGTATCATTAAAAATATAATGTTGCCATTTTTTGTTCTTATTACCTTGAGATAAACATATATTTATAGCAACATCTGTACAAGTAATAAAATTTGATTTTAAATTTCTTACATGCTAGATACATGAAAATGTTATTATGTTAAACGAGTATTCTCTTGTATTCTATTTCTCTTCATATTTTCGAGAAGCTTTTTTATTAGCGGGAGATGGAAAATTTTTTAGCACTGTCTACATATATTTTACAAGGAATTAGTCTATCAGATAAGTTATACATCCCAAGGGGGAAAGGGAGTCTATGGCTTTCAATTTACAATTGAAGTAACGGTAATCAAGTGGTTTATATCGTGAGACGGCAATTCAATTCAGCAGAGTGTACGTTAGAGCCATAATTTCATAAAAGACTTCGTCGTGCAATGCTTCTATTAAATTATAAAGCTCTTTTATTTTTAACATTTGGGTTTGAGCGGAAATTAGTAGAGTAGAGAATACTTACTACGGAGTCTATCGCTCAAATCCCTTTTGTTGCTCCAAAATATGATGCTAATTAACCATCAATCAATCAGTTCAAATAACTGCTTAAGGTATCCGATTACTTGCGACAACCTTTTTTTATAAAAAAAAATGGAGATTCTTTTTTGTTGTTGTTTTTAGATTCGCTTAGTACATTTTCAGAAAAATATGCTAAAATTAAGAAGAGAAAAAGAAATTATAGTTACTAAAATGGGTAAAAATTGACAAAAAATAATATAAACGGAACCCATTCTGTATCAAAAGTTTATAAACAAATTTGCAATTTTTCAATTCTGATGTGTTTTTTATGTTGTTCATTTTTGAAATGACCTCCAGGATAAGAGATATTTTAATTTTTTCCAAAAACTAGAACATTTTATCTTAGCTATTATTTGAAATTGCTTAAAATAACAGTGATTATATTAACATAAGGGACTGTAAATTTTGTAATAAAACACAATGATTTATTAATCTGACGGTTAAAACACTTCTTCTATAATACAGAACACACACAAAAAATTTCAGTTAGTTATTTGGAAACTTTTTGACCCTGTTAGATCATTTTTAAAAAAAAACACATTTCGAGTAAAACGCATTTTAAAGTACCATATATATATATATATATCTTGCTTTTAATGGCATCTGTTTTTACTAAAACACTTGTAGTTTTTGTTCTAGCGAACAGAAAATAATAAACTTGATGTTTTTATAAAGCTAATAAGATGGCCTATAAAATAAAATCATTAAAAAAATTGCGCCAATTTTTGGCAAAATTCGCAATTTAGGGTCGTCGGATACCTTAACCTATGTCATAAATAATCTGTTTTTCAGGCTCCCACTCCTAATACATGCATTCCCCGCCTCACACAAAACCTGCTTTCAAACATTCCTGTACCAAATATCTCCCAGTGAAAACATCGGATAAACTGTTGAACTGTTGCCAGCAAACTCTCTTTATCTCTCTCCACACAACATAAACTCGGACATCACACATGTCCACAGCACCGTAAAACGCCACCCTAAAAATAAACAAGGAAGTAAACAGCATCCTTTTCTTCCCTCTCTGCTTTACTTAATTCCCGAGCCTTGAAAAGTTCCCGAGATTCCAACGTTAGCTGAAGTACTTCCGCTCCACTTCACTACAGATGAAAGCTTAGATGTTGGTCTCCCCTGGAACAAGCCTGCGAATCATTGCTATGGCAACGAAGGGGGGTTATCAGGGTGACGACACGATGGTCATCGTGGGATTGCCACTTGTAATTTCACTGATGAGATGCATTCTATGGAGCGAATGCCTCTTTGTAATGATGATTGCGGTCGTTGCTTAGTTGCGTACATTCATGATTTTAAAACTAAATGTGTAGAAACAATTTTATCCAAATACGATTTAAATATTTAAAAGTGATTTAGATTAGATGAGTACATTGATCTCTTAATATGAGTTTACTAAAAAGATTAGAAAATTATTTGCTTCTAAATCAAACTGGTGGAGATTTTTTAGTGGAGAAAAAAACCTGTGTGTATAAAGTTATTTTAAATCTATAAATCAGATTTGTTAAATAAATTTATTTAAAATATGGTAAGGTTTAAATTAGTATATTTAAATTGGTTATAGTTCAAAAGGCACTTAATGTTTTAGAAATAAATAAATTTTAATTATACTGAATTCAAAATTATTAAATACATAATCATTAGCATGAGAAACACCCCAAATAAATGAAGATGGTAATATGCATTCCTTTCAATGTTGAACTATAACGTAAGTGCACACACACACAAAATATAAAACAGAAAATTATCTTACATATTCCAGTTACCAATGGTCTACATGATAAATATAATCACGTATTCTCCATTGAATTCAAAACTGGCATTATACTTTTATTTATTATTCTATTTATAAAATCTAGATAAAATTTCAAATTTGGTTATATAGTAAAGATTTCAAAAATGAACATTCTTTAAAAAGTATTTCAAATAAAAAATGATTTTATTATACGTCTACACTCATGTCCATAAATTAAGGGTAATGAAGTTCAGGCAAAGAAAGAGACAAAGCAAAGCAAATTTGACTTATTTGTAAAGTCTATTTATTAAACAAAATGTAAAGAGCAAAAAAGATGCTATATGTTTGACATAATTAATAAAAATTGCGATTTTTACTCCCTGGAGCAAATTTCAAAAAAGAACCTATTTACAAAAAACAGTATAACATGGTTAGTATCATTGGTTAATACGGAGTATGTCTCCGGACGATGCAATACATGCCTTACAACGCCTACGTATGCTGAGTATCAAATTATCAATCTGATCTTGGGGAATATTACACCACTCATCAAGCAATGCAATCCGAAGTTCCAGTAGACAGGTGGGAGGGGATTGACGGGCTGCAGTTCGTCGGCCAAGTATATCCCACACATGCTCTATTGGATTCAAGTCCGGTGAGTATGCTGGCCAATCCATACGGGTGATATCCTCCGATTGAAGGCATTCGTCTACAATGTTTGCACGGTGAGGACGGGCGTTGTCATCCATAAACAGAAATTCAGCACCCATGGCGCCCCCAAAACAAACGTACATGTTGTTCCAGAATGACATCCCGATAGATGTGGCCTCTCATCGTTACACTCTGAACATGCAGGTCAGTTCTGGAACCAAGAACAATTCCTCCCCAAACGAGCCATCCTGCACCACCGTAACGGTGTCGTCCAATGGTGTTCTCTTGGGGGTACCGGGTACCTGGAGCTCTCCATATGAAAGTCCGGCGAGAATCAGACTGCAAACTAAACCTGGACTCGTCGGAAAACGTCACACAAGACCACTGTTGCGGTGTCCACAATTCATGCTCTCTACTCCAGGTTAATCGCAGGCGACAGTGAGTTGCGGTAAGGGGAACACATCTGACAGGCCTACGAGCATATAGACCAATGTGCCCTAAGCGTCTGTACACGGTCTGCCTTGAAACTGTCGTACCGGTAGCTGAAGAGAGCTGACAAGACAGGTCAGATGCTGTGCTCCGTCTGTTTCTTTGGCAGTAACTGCCAAATACCGGTCCTCATTCGGCGTTGTAACTCGGGGGCGACCTGTGTTGTAACATCTACTCACATTACCATCCTCTTGGAATCGTTGCCAAAGCCTGTAGATGACACTCTGGGCGATTCCAAGTTCCTCGGATACTTCCAGCTGGGTACGTCCACATTCCAGTCGTCCGATAATTCTACCACGTAAAAAATCATCCAAATGCTTCCTTTGTGCCATAACTATGCGGTTATTGCACTGAAAGGCTTTTAAAGCGCTTGTGAACAATTTTACTTCTTTGCCACCATTCCTTATATACCCCTCTCTTACACTCTCGTCATTGTGACGTACTATCTGCGTCAACTGGTGGTTTCCTGTAATTTGCATATTCTTCTTCAAGATGTGTGTGATAATTCTACAGGTGAAAATCTTATTTTAGAGTACAATTTCTGTGTGATTCTGATTATCCTTAATTTATGGACATGAGTGTACTTTAAATCACTTGCATTTTATTTCATTAAATGCATTATTTTTGCTCAAAAATATTTTTTTTTTAAAAGAATTTGCAAAAAGCCAAAGTTAGCAACAGAGAAGCGTGTGAACTGATCGGCTGGAAACATGCATTTGTACTTATCATGTGACTATGACGTAACATGAATTTAGCCCATTTCATTTGAAAACTTTGAGTTTCGATAAGATAGCCGACTGGGTAGCGTGGTTGGTTTGTCGCTGGCCTTTTGCACCCATTGTTGCGTGTTCGACCCCGGCCCAATTCGATGGATTTTAGAGATGCAGAAAATCGACAGCGGCCAAGTCATATGATTATACGGCATGTAAAAGATCCCGAGATTGTCTGTTTGGCTTGGGTGCCCTCGGCAAAATTAAATCCTGGTACAAGTTCGCATCGTCAGAGCTCAGGTGCCTCCCTCTGTGAAGGAAACTGGGCGTCAAAATTACCTGCGGTGATTGGTATCCGCCAAAACGGAGCCGCGGTAAAATTTGATATCAGCTCTAGGGGATGTACTAGGTCTGCAAAGGTAAAAATACCAATCCGCAGCCCATTAGATAAAAAAAAAAGTTTCGATAAGACATAGAAGATATAATAAATACTCAGAATAAGCTATTACAGCCACAAATCAAACTAGACTTGTGTGAGGCTAACTAACATAAAACTATGTTTAAGGTATCCGACGATTAGCTTTCTAAAACTGCCTTTCTTTTGAAGCTACGAAACGCAGAAACGGAATTTTAAATATTTTATTGCGAGACGGATTTCAAAGTATTAAAAAATTAAAATATATAACCGGGGTATCAAGTATTCTCATAAACATTCAGTTTTTTCTTCTATTTTTTCAAAGTTATTGACTGCTTTTTTTTTAAAAAAAAAAAAGACTTTAAAAACATATCAAGATAATTCGGAAAATTGTGGCTCATTTGATTGTTTTAATTTTTTTCCAATGTAACTTTTATCTTAAGTTTCTTTTTTGAAAAACTATATTTTTAGAAGTATTACAATTTTTAAAATGTGATATAAAAAAAACCCAAAGAAATTTTTTGTGTAATTGTAAAAAAATTGGTTGGAAATGCTTTTCATGCAGTTTTTGTCTGAAGTAAGAGTTTGGGTCTATATAATTTAGGACTACATATTTTAACACATCAAAGTAGAGAAAATATAACAAAAAGCACAGATTATTATTTCGATATTGATAGTAACTCTGAAAATAATTTGAATTCTTCAAATAAGCAAGCTCACTTGCCCCAGGTTTAAGATAACGTGGTCCGTTGCCAATAGTTCTCGTGTTGCTTTATAGTGTTACGTTTTAATAAACATTCACTCACTCAAAAATACTAGTTGAAACGTCAGCTATATAAAAGCAAAATTTTGTAATTGTAGAAGAAATTTTCATAAAAGGAAAGAATAATTTAAAAATATGCTATTTTTTCGCAAAAAAATAAAATTTAAAAATTTGCTGTAATAATATTTTTTAAATAATTTGTGAAACAGTGAAAAAAAAACGTAATTTAAAATAATTTGTGAACATGTACAGTGAAATACTTTTAACGCGAAAACTCTTAAAACGAAATGTTGGTTAACATGAAACAATACCACGGTCCTGACAAACTACTATGCATTTTCTCAATTCCTACTATTAGCTCACTCTCTTTCTCCCTCTCTCTCTCTCTCTCTGTATATATATATATATATATATATATATATCTTGTTCGAACTTTCAATCGTTAATAAAATACTTTCTATTCTTCTATCAAGTTCAAATAAGTTTTTTTAAACATGTAAACTTGTAATGGATGACACTTGATGTTAATATTGTTTTTTCAAATATTAATTCATGAAGGATGTCTACATAGAGTTCTTTGTTCATAGTGCGTCATAGATTCTGGTGCACAATGCCCTGGACATCGAAGAACACCTTATAGCATGACCTACTATAAAGATATCAAGCGGAATTTCTGCTTGCGTAGTGGTGATTTCCGTGTTACCGATTATCTCTTGGTTTGCGGGTCACTTGGAGTGGATGACACTTGATATTAATACAGTTTTTCAAATTAGTCATAACTGCAACTCAGATTCATTTCCGTTGTTGTAACAATGTAACTGTTAAAACAATGACGAAACTTGGCATCAAAAACCGGTTTTTCAGCCAAACTAGCCATTGTTATAACAATGCACACAAATCATGCTCTTTTTTCAATTCCTACTATTAGTTCACTCTCTCCCTATATATACGTATCTTTCGTTCAAATTTTCAATCGTTAATAAAATACTTTCTATTCATCCATTTAAAGTAGGAATTGATTTAAAAAGAATTTTTCTATATTACTTTTTTTCTCTTAACACGAAACAAAAATCGCTCAATGCGAAAAGACAATTCTGGCAATGAACAAAATACGGAAAGCACCAGCCGTATTGAACTGACCTACGGTGTCATCGGAAGAATTCCTTCCCATAGATGATGGCAATGTGTGTATATGGCAGACAAAGATATTTTCAAGTTTGTACAAAACTCAAAAAATGTCCTTAATGCAGATTTTGTCAAAGAAAATGAAATAATTGATGCAGTTCCTGTCAAGATAGCATACTTTTTATGATGTACGGAAAAGTATGCTAAGTTATTTAGACGCTCATTTCAATGGTGAAATAAATAACAAAGTGAACAAAATGGATCAATTTGTTAACAATTTGAAGCTAAAAGAGACTATATGAAGAAAAATATCAGATTAGTTTCCAAAAACCATATTTTTTTTTCAAGAAAATTTTGTATTAAATTTTATTAAGTTCTTATGATGTTTTTGTTTCATTGATTTTTACTAAATACATACATATATACAAATCTACATAAATTAAGTATACTCCAAAAACATATATTAATAAACATTACATAAAACATATAACTCCATATTTTTGAAATGTGTGTTTTTTTTTCGTAATATCCTTTAGCACGAAATTCTTTTAACACGAAAAATATTTCAGTTCTCTCAGTTTTGTGTTAAATGATTTTCATTTCATGGGTAGAAAAGTAAATTACCAGGGGAAAAATAAGATTACATACTAAAAATTAATTTCGAAATTCAGATATTGTTACTTAGTTAATATAATGTGAGGAGAAGTATTCTTAGGATCTGGACCCCCCAAGATTTATTAAATTATTTCTTAAGTTTTTCTTTCTTTCGAGGATTCAAAGAGAAAAAGAAATACAGGAGATCTCCCGTTCTCTATAAAAGAAATACTTTACTGTATTCCACATAGTACCGGTACTATTATAGTTATTCTTTTTCTTCCTTGTACAACTAGGATTATTCACTCTAAATTTTATTCATTCCGATAAAGGAAAGTGTTTAATATTCTGAGAATGTCCTTCATAAAAATTAAAAATCAACATGTGGATATGAACTTGTAACACATACTGATTCCTCCTAAGTCAATAAATCCAAGACTTAACAGAAACTACTCTCTTAAGGTTACTCGCAAACATTCCAAAAATGCAACTAAACGTTTAACACAGCGCAAACATTTCCAAACGACGGAAAGCGTTCTAAATCCAGACTTTTAAACATACACCTCATAAAAATAAAATTTTAAAAATACCATTCCACGCAGTAGTGTTACTTAGTCTCTTGGGAAACAGAAGGTCTTAAGAGATAAATATATACGGTTTCCCTGCAAGGAATACTAAACGGAATTTTCGCTTACGAACGAATTACTATGGGATCGAGACATTTCGAGGGATAAATCTTTCATTTACGAATAAATATAAATTCTCTCGGGGAAGTATTAGTACGCCTCTCTTGAACCTTATTTGAATTTTCTTCTCGTGACATGTCGACTTTGTTTGCTTAAGAGAAGTCTGAAAATTTACACAAAAAGGAAGGAACTGGTTAAGTTAAGGCTGGCGTATTTTAATGTTCCCAGTCTCAAGATTTACCTCGGCATCCATGCGCATAATCACTGTATGCAGGGGTTAAAAACGTATGAGTACGTCTGGGTGCTTCCATCCAGACACTCATTTATTATTGTTCGTAACTAAAGCGCATCAGCGTTGAAAACTGGATTCTACAAAAATATAATAAATATTTTGTTAAGGTATCCGACTACCCTAAAATTGTCAATTTTGCCAAAATTTGGCAATTTTCTTATGATTTTATTTCATAGACCATCGTATTAGCTTTATAAAAATACCAAGTTTATTATTTACCGTTCACTGGAACAAGAGCTACAAGTGTTTCAGTAGTGGGTGCCATTATTTTTAGCAAGATATGTCATACTTTAAAACGCGTTTTACTCAAAAAGTTGTTTTTTTTTAAATGCTCAAACGGGGACAGTGATTGCTAAAACAGCTTTGAAAATAATTAACTGAAGTTTTTTGTGTATGTTCTGTGTAATAGTATACGTATTTTAACCTTCAGATTTATCAATGACAATTTATTACAAAATTTACAGTCCCCTTGTGACGGATCTATTCGAGTCATTTTCCTACAAATCCTCTTGGGGAAACTTTGGGGCTAGCATTCATATTAATTCACAGCCTTTCAAGAAGAAACCGTTATATTTAAATTAGTTTGACTATATAAAGTTTATATATATAGGTTTTGTAAATGTAAGATAGAAGGAGCCAGGAAGCTGTTACGTAAGTGCGAATATTGGAATAGTTCATTCACAAACTTCGCTCGAGTTAAGGAAGTAATTGCTAAGAGATTAAATTATTAGACTGAGGATTTAAGATAGATAGAATTAGTTATAGGTTCATTAGCACTTGTTCTCCTTATCTAGTTCACGTAGTCGGGTTTACTTACAGTTAGTTATATTGGGATTAGATAACGCTTTATGTATCACTCCTAGGTTTCCTTTTGTAGTTTCACTTGTGTTTGCTTAAGTGTTTGTGAAGATATATAAAAATGATTGTTATTATGGAATTTGTTGGTGATGCTTTGTTTCCCCCCACACCTTTAGCCATGCAGGACGGAGAGAGAGGGGTGCCGATTAGACCAACACCCCCACACCTTATGTTAATATAATTACTGTCATTTTAAGCAATTTCATATAGTAACTAATATAAAGTGCTCTAGTGTTTGTAAAATCTAAAATATCTCTTATCCTGAAGGTCATTTCAAAAATAAATAACATAGCAACACATTAGAAATGAAAAATTGAAAATTTGTTCATAAACTTTTGGTACAGAATGGGCCATTTGCTTATGTTGTATTTTGTAAATTTTTACCCACCACACACATTTTAGTAATAATAATTTCTTCTTATCTTCTTAATTTATCCATGTTTTTCTTAAAATGTACTAAGCAAATCTAAAAACCACAAAAAATTGCCATATTTCCATTTTTTTTTTTAAAAAGTTTTCGCAAGTAGCGGATACCGTAAGTCAATAAATACAATTCAATGAAAGTGTGTTGGTGTCTTAAATTTTCTACTTTTCAGTATATAAAATCCAAGCAATCAGCATGCATTACAGGAAACCACAGTTATATGCAAGAAAAGTGCAGTTCTCAAAATAAACAATTAAATTTGAATTGTTTTTTTTCGCTGAAGCAAGTTATGTAAAAAAACCTTAAGTCAATTCCTACTTAGGTCAACAAAGAACTTACTTTAGTTACTTTTTATTAAATAGTTATAAATAATATAAATATGTATATACGACAGAATCCCAATATTAAGTGGCAAAATAGAAAGTGATTTTCCTTGCAATTATTATTATTATATATATATTCCATTTTCCTTTCTATATATTATGTTGAACAATTTTTTTTGTTTGTTCCTTTTTAATCGTTTAAATCTAATTATTCTAATAAAATAGTATAGTAAAAAAGGAATTACATTCGTGGAAATTAGACCGTCCCAGGTGGGATTCGAACCCACGACTTTTGGATTAGAAGTCCAACGCGCTATCATCGCGCTACAGAAACACATTGAACGATTTTCCTTTCTATGTATATTGTTGGACCATTATTTTTGTTTGTTACTTTTTATTCATTTTTGATTTAATTAATGAATTAATATTTGAAAAAAACTGTGTTAACATCAAGTTTTAAAAAAAAAATTTATTTGAACTTGAATGGATGAATAGAAATTATTTTTCTAAAGATTTAAAATTTGAACAAGATATACATATATATATATATATATATAGGGAAAGTGTGAACTAATAGCAGGAATTGAAAAAAGAAATTATAATATTAGCCCCGATGAAGGTTAAAAATATTTTGAAAGAGGTAATTCAGATAGTTTTAGTTTTGAATTACCAAAAAAATACATAAATTAAATGCAGTTCATAAAACAATCAAACATGAAGCAGCCTCGAGCTGATAAAAATATTGTACTATTAACTAAAATCAGAAAACGTTTTGAGATATTTAAAATGTGCTCAAATTTAATGAAACTGCATCAGGAACACATTCGAAAACTTCTTTTTCTTGATCTGAATAAGAAATAGTTATAGGCCATACATAATATCCAAGCAATCAACACGCTTTTCTACAAACCACAATTATATGCAAGAAAAGTAGTTCAAAGAAAATATGAAATAGCCTTACACTGAAAAAAAAGTTAGCATTAGTAGGAAGATATTAGCATTTATGAAAGTTAAAAACTTCCTGAAAGAGGTAAATTATAAATCACTTTTGTTTCCAATTAGTGAAAAGGATTAGAAATATATTTAATTTTTTAAGAAATTCATCGAAATAGCACTGTAGAGATATCCGTGTTGCCTAGCAGAAAATAAGACTTTTGAAAGAATACTTTTTGGATGATTTATTTGCAAAACAATTATAATACCACCACAAATTATACATAACATTATAATTTATACATATAATATTCATATTTATAATTTAATATTTATACATACAGTGATGAATAAATATAATTGTAATAAAAATATATATTAATGCACCAAAAACTTTTTGAATACATTTTCATATTCAGTATAAGATGTGACCTCAAATGACGTCATATCGCCAATTATTTGGGAAATTGCTTAAAAATTGAATTTTAAAAATTCTAAGGCTAATTTTTAAAAAAATCTGTTCTAGGGATTATTAGGACTAATAGTTTTAAAAAATTCCTGATTCCATTAGTCTACATTGTTTTTTTGGGGGGGGGCTTACTTTTTAAGAATCGATTTTCATATAAAGCCTCCGGAATGGAAATATTATGAAGAGTGAAATTTGTACAAGCGTTAACAAAAATGCGTTACGCTGTGTTCTGCGCATGCGCCAAGTTTCTGTCGAAAGGATTTTTTTTTTATTCAATGGGGCTGCGGATTAGTATTTTTACCATTGCAGACCGGTACATTCCCAGGAGCTGGTATCACTCTTTAGTGCGGCGCCATATAGGCGGATACCAATTGCCGCAGGTAATTTTGACGCCCAATTTCCTCCACAGAGGGAGGCACCTGAGCTCTGACAATGCGAACCTGCACTAGGATTTAATTTTGCTGAGAGCGCCCAAGACAAACAGACACTCTAGGGATCTTTTACATGCCGTACAATCTTACGACATGGCCATTGTCAAAAGGAAGAATGACTTTTTTTTCGTCTTTTTTTAAAATTACGATCATTGTTTTCTTCCCGAAATCAGACAGAAAATAATTACAGAATCGGAAAGAATCACTTACTTCGCCCCGATGTGGTATAAATGTTTTTACAAAATAACGATATTTTGCATTTTTTACCATTTTTTCTAAAATGAATCTATATTGATGCGTTTTTATGAAATGAGTTTTTCAATTGCTCTGCACGGATTTCTTACCACTGTAATGCACAGAAATTCTGTACTAAAAATACTTTGTTCGCTTCGAATCAGTGATTTAAAATATAAAATGCCGAAAAAACTTTTCTTTTATTGCGATTTTTAAAAAAATACTCAAAATTCTAACCAAATATTTAATGACTTCGTTATTTATGAAAAATAATCACTCGAAACTTTTTTCCAAGTTTCAAATGTTGTTATCCATTGTTTGTTCAAAGATTGAAACAATTGCTTAAAAATAACGGATTTTAAAGGTTTTTGTGTTTTTGTCTAATACTCTTTTTATAAAAAAACCATTTATGCGGTTTTTTTCTTGAATGTTTTTAAAAAAATTACCGTTATTTGTTATCTATGATCTATGTGGAAAATTTGGAAAGTACATTTTAAAAACTAAACCCTCCAAAAAAATTAAAACTTAAAAAAAATCGCAAACGGCGTTTACTAGCGTAATTGGCGTCGAAAACAGGTTTTTGATCAAAGCGACATTTCATGCCTGAGCTCTTTTGGTTAAGAAGTTGACTGACAACTAAAAATCACCGAATTTTGCGGTATGTATTTAATACGGTTTTGGTGCGTTGAATAGCGAAGTAAGGAAGCATGATAATCAAAAATAAACTTTACTTCAACAACGCACCCAATATACTTCATTAGAATATTCCCTTTGAAGAAGTAATATTAGTACAATTTTTAAAATCAGAGCTTAATTTGGATTTTGTTTCTGGTAGAGCATTGGGGACGACTCGGTATGGTACAACCATTGATGCGATGTTTTCACGATTTGTAAATCCAGTATCTACTGACGTTCACGTATCATACTTTAGTTACCACAATCCTCTTGTCATTGTAATTAATAATGGCGAGAGAATGTAATCAAGACTCACAGTGATATTAATAGTGAAGTAAATCAACTTTTTTAACAATGTACTCATATACTATGAGAGTAATATTTATGTAACATAATTGAGGTATATATATATATATATATATATATATATATGTTTAACCCTAATTTTGCTGGTCCTAATTGAGCAACAGCTTTAGAAATCATAATAGGTCTCCATTTTAGTCCATTGACTCCTCTGGTTTCTTACATTTTAAAGTTCTAACTCTGTTTCCGGCTATGCATACGTTTATTTAATTCTTGTAGAATATACTTTTCCATCATTTTTTATAGTTATGTTTCTTGAAATCTGGTTTGTATCTTCTAGCTCTTTGTTAGTGGTATAATTTAGTATTATCATTTTATCATACTGTGTATTTTTTTCATCTTATGATACTATATATATATTACTTTACCGGATCAATATGAGAAATGTGAATAGAACAAAGAAAATGCACGCATGGTTTCAGTATTATATGAGTTGCGTTTATTTACCCTGTTTGTCTACTATATAATCAAAGGCCACCTTACTTAAGGAGTTAACTCCAGTCGTGCATCGGAGTTGACATACAATTTTTTTTAAATTTTTTTTATTTTTGCTAAACTTCAGACTCATACACACACAAAATCTTTTTTAATAGCATAGACTCACATCCAATACCAACAAATAAATGATAAAACACATTGAAATATCATCAATGACTATACTCAAGTGTCTTGTGAAATCTTGTAAAACTAAAACAGGAGGAGGTATTTTTTTATTTAATACAGAAAACAAATTTATATAAGTGCAGTATTTATATTAAAAAGTTTTAATTAATTAAATCAAATGTGACAGCAAAAAATTTCAATTCTGGATATTGATAATCGAATATTTTTTATTCATTTATTTAAATATATTGCTTTTTATTTTGGTTTAAATAATAACAATGTAACTTTTTTTTTTAGTTTCGTTTCGTAGAGTGAAGTATTTATTTTAATATTGTTTAACAGAAACTGATTCTGACTTTAATTTTGCTTTTAAAACTTTTGACATTGGCACACATTGCCAAGTAAATATTTATTTCATTTAATAATAAAATATTTCTATTCAGAATTTCGAATTTTAATCTTACTTCTAATTTTTTATAAATCTCTTTTTTGACCTTTGATTTCGTAAATTACTTGTAAGAGCACGTAACATGTCCTTAGACTATCAAAAAAATATCATTCAGATGTTGTCTCATTAACTAATAAAAATTATTATGATACAATTAACGAAAATTATATGCTTATTTGTCAAGAAACTTTGGAAGTTCTAATAAGTCCTTAGAAGTATTTAAATTTTGCAATAATTTCAAGACATTTAGATAAAATTACTGAAGTTATAACTATAGTATTTAAAAATAATTCGTTTTTTAGCGAAATAAGTCAGAATTTTTGATTGAGATTCTAAAATATTTTATTAATTTGTTTTTAGATTAACTTTATAATGAAATAAACTGTATTTAAACTTGCAGATTCTTAGATCATTTACAATGTGAGCAAAATCGTGATGTCACCTTCATGGGCTCAAAGTTTGGGCTAATGACAGGCGTATCTCTAGCCCGCTGCCATGATGAATTTCGTGAGCCTCGATCTGACTTCGTCAGACAGGTGGAATAAGCAACAACACAACACAACAACATCATTTACAATTATTTTGATTTAATTAACAATAGAATATTACTTCCAATAAAACTTAAAGACTCCAGACAAAACAATAGAAAATTCTACTAAACAAAAAGTATATTTGTATAGTATCAACATAAGTTCAATTCTAAGAAATAAAATATGCAACAATTATTTAAATTGAAATTTAACTTAATATCTATAAAAAGATGTTTTTATATTCCTTCCTGTCACATTATTGGTAGAAATGGCTATTTTAGATGCCCTCACTTGTTATTCTTGCACTAAACATTTTAACACAAAATATTACATTAACGTATATTATAAAAAATAAGCACTTAACTATATCAAAAACTGCGGAGAAAGATAAAATAATAAATAGATTTTGACTCACCACCAACTCAAACCTCAAAATGGGTTTTTGCAATGAATAATTCACGTATCCTCAAAAAAAAATGCTGTATTTAAAAAAGTTTTACAAAAAATTCTCATCTGTTGCCTTTTAGGTAGGAATATTTCAATGTTATTCTAATTTTCTCGTCTCATTTCTTGAATTAATGTTTTCTTCTCTTGTTTCACTAGAATTGTGAATAATAGTAGCCAAAGTTCTTATTCCACGGACACCATTTATTTTTATCACTCAAAAGATCAAAAAAATCTCCAAGTAAATTATAATATCTCGAAAATATACCTAAATGTAATAAGCATTAAGCTAAACTCAGCTCAATTACACTTTACAATTATTTTCTTCTAATAAAAAAAAAACATATTTGGAATAATTGCAAAAGTTGCCAACTAAAGCAGCAAAACTTTGAAGGCAGACGATTGATTATACATCACCAAATAAATTAAGTAATGAGATAAATTATAAAGTTGCCTCTCTGAATAATTGAATTAAAGCAGACGATAATAATATGAAAAAGAATTTTCAGTCTAAGCAATAACTATAATAACTGTTTGATTTAAAGAGTCATTTAAGGATTTGTTCGATGAAAAGAATTTAAAAAGAAAAGAAATTTAAATTGAGCTAAATATTTTACAATAAGAAGCGAGAAGTTTAGTTCTTTAGGTAAGACATTTCTACCATAAATTTATTCTATCTAGGAACAAATAAGTTGTAATGAAAAGTTTGTCAAACTGCAAGGAAAACATATACATCGAGAAGAACAAAAGCTTCTTATAACTGAAAACTGTATGTAAAAAAATTGTGTCTATCAATTATATATTTATTTATATTTATTAAATGCTGTTACAAAGAAAAATCAAGGTAAATAGAATTTTAAATTACAGGAAATAGAATATTGAATTAAATGATTAATATTGCATAAGATTTTCACAATATTTTAATTTATTTTTTTATTATTATTTCCTTATGAAATCCATTACACTTTCTAAGAATATTGAATGTATAAGAATTTTTTCTTGGCTTCTTATCAGTTTCAGCTTAAAAAAAAATGTTAAAATTAAATTTCTTTTTTCTTAAATTATTTAGCGTGAAATTAATTTATCGTGATGGACATTACATTTACTTGACTACGATACTTTATTTTCAAAAGGTTAACGCTTTTAAAACTGTGATCCACTGTTAATTCATCTTCTTTCATGTTACGTCGTTTTGATTTTTTTAATAATCAATAAAACACCTTAACTGGTTTTCCCGTACACCTTACGGGCTACTGAAAGCTAATCACAACCGGGTTTACTGAAGCTTTATGGGAACTGATATTTTCTTCTTTCGATCTTTGATTTGCACAAATTTTTAATTCTTATAGTGAGATTATGAGAGCAAGTGGTGTTTTTAAGATATACAGTTTGTCCATGGTACTGGAATACTTCTACTATGGGTGGCAATTTTTCATTGAAGGGAGGAATTTAGATTATTCGAAATATTCGACAAAAAATAAGGATTTGCAAGGCAATGTGTAATCTATTGCTCGAGAAGAAATGGAAATGGAAAGATAATCCAAAAAAGCCGATGTTATCTCTACCCAAATTGCAATGTAAGATTTAATATTAAGCAATGCTTCAAATTTTGTGTGTATATACATATGCGCACATACACAAAATCTTCTACCATTTGAAAAAAAGGAAAGAACATGAAATTTTTTTGTAATTATGAGAGAAATTATTTTAAGATATAAAAATCATCATTTACAGCAAGCAAAGCGTACTTATGAAAAGTAAACATTTAGCTATTCTTGTGTTCATCAACTATAAAATAAGAAATCGTGTAAAAACTTTAACACTGAAAATCAAAATAAAATTTCACATTTTGTTAAGTATTATGCTTTGTAATACGCAATAAAAAAATGTATTTTTTTTTTAACATTTTGGGCAAAAAATACCCTAAAATTGTGAGTTTAGCAAAAATTAACAATTTTTTTATGATTTTATTTTATAGACCATCTTATTCGCTTTATAAAAATACCAAGTTTATTATTTTCTGCTCACTAGAGCAAAAACTACAAGTGTTTTAGTAAAAGTAAATGCCATTACTTTAAGCAAGATATGTCATATTTTAAAACGCGTTTTACTCAAAATGTGTTTTTTTTTAAAAAATGCTCAAAAGGGGACAACGATTGCTAAAAAAAAGTTTTCAAAATAATTAATTGAAACTTTTTTGTGTATGTTCTGTATAATAGCAGAAGTGTTTTAACCTTCATATTTATGAATCACTGTATTATTGCAAAATTTGCAGTCCCTTATGTTAATATAATCACGGTTTTTTAAGCAATTTCATATAATAACTAAGATAAAGCTCTATAGTTTATGTAAAAAAATTAAAATATCTCTCATCTTGAAGGTCATTTCAAAAATGAACAACATAAAAACATATCAGAATTGAAAAATTTTAAATTTGTTCATAAACTTTGGTACAGAATGGGTTCCGTTTATGTTATTTTTTTGTAAATTTTTGCCCCTTTTTTCTCATTTTTAGTAATAATAATTTCTTTTTCTCTTCGTAGTTTTAGCACATTTTTCTTAAAATATACTAAGCAAATCTAAAAACCTCAAAAAAATTCCCATATCTCCCTTTTTTTAAAAAAAAGTTGTCGTAAGTAGTCGGATAACTTAAGGCGTTAAATGTCTATTTTTTCCAAAAAAATTTTAATGAGATAAATAAAAACTGACGAATTCTTATTGAAAATCGTTTTTATTTGTAAGACATCCAGCCACTGTGATATATCTCTATATCTCAAAGAAATTAAGGTACATGTGGAACGAATTTTTGCTACATTTTTGTGAGACCAAAAAGAGGTTAAGGGGAAGTCATATCGGGAAATGAATAAAACATGTCGACAGGATGAACAAAAGTAAGAAAGTAGAAAAAGAACCACTTCCTGAGTTTCCTGAAAGTTGGATTTCTGATAAATCTTTTTTCTATTTTCTCTTCGTCTTTTTTGAGGATCAATACAAGCCTTGGAGATTAACGTCCGGTGAGACATCGTTGAATAAATAGGAAACCGGAATTTCATTTCATAAATAAGGCTATCCATCTAACACTGAGTGTTTTTTTTTCCTTTTATTTTGAAGTAAATGCTACAAGCATATGTTTTCTATTCTTGAATCGAGTATTTAGTAAAAATACCGTATTAACTCGAATCTAAGCCGCCATCAAATTTAGGACTGACCCTAAATTCTCAAAATGCCTTTGTGAAAAATATGTTGTCATCGATTTTAAGCTGCACCTTCAATTCTCTACATGTTTTTGAGAAAAAAATTTTAAAAAGTGTCATCTACAACTAGTATTTAAGAAACCTTTTAAAAAATTTAATTAGAAATAATAAGAAGTTAATAATTTATGTATTTTACCAGTATTAAAAACTCTCAAATGCATACATGAACCTATAATCAATCTATCCATCAATATCGTGTTTCGAAAATGATTCGTCACTCCCACTGATACAGTTGACTTAGGAAACGCCATTTTCCTACAGGGTGTCGCCTTCGGTGCCATCTAATGCATTTGCCATGCTACATTTTTTAAAAGAATGTGTTATAGAAGAATGCAAAAGAATCATTAAAGGCTGTTGAACATTTATAAGCAACAATTATATCATTTTGTTTACGCCATCGACGTATATTTGTTTCATCTGTGTTAAATTTTCAGTGGTCGCTGCTCTATTTCCGTTCTTTCTGTGTATAAATTGCCTCCTTTTTCATACTTGCGTCTTAGTAAACTCGTCTTGCTGCTATTACAGATATCGTTGATGTTTAGGTGATTTAAAAAAAGCGTATACAAAAAAAATTTAAATATGACCAGTCAACGATGTTTAGGAAAGACTGAATACTGGAGATAAATTGTGCGGAATGGGATAAGTTATAGATGCAAGTATCCAAAATGGAAGATATATTTTTCCTTTTGAAAGGGATTGAAATTCAATTTCCCCCATCCAACAAATGTTTTGCCTTCGATTCTAAGCTGCACCCGATTTTCAGTAGCATTAACAATGGAAAAATAGTGCGGCTTAGATTCAAGTAAATATGGTTCTTAACTATACCCCTAGTATGGGTTCTACGAATAAAAACAAGCTACCTATAAGATGATGCTAACATTCTACACTTAATACATAGCTGAGACTTTCAAAAGGTGCATACAACTACATAAAACATGTTATACCACTTTTTATTTTGGGACTAATATTTTGGATTAAACTTTTTAAATGTCACGTTTACAGAATGTTTTTTACAAATATCCCAGCTGTTCCTTTGTAAAAATGAATGGGTTACCCGAGGCCAGATTCCATAATCAATTGCTTCAGTTATTATTTCAGCTTAATGAAATGAGTTTCTACGAAGTATATGTAGTTTTTAAGAAGAATTGTCACGATCTTTCAATTATATCATGGATCCAAGATCTCCTGAACCGTTAGGAAACAATGGACTAAATACAGGTATAGGACAAAATAATAGGAACACCTGTGAAAAAAATTAAAATTTTTAATTAGTAAGGTATTGGGCCACCTTTGGCCTGAATGACTGCTTGTATTCGACGTGGGATTGAAAAATAAAGGTCTTGAACAAAATTCATAGGAATTTGCATCCATTCTTCGTGCAGGACAGTCTCGAGTTCAAATAGTGTACGAGAAGGTGGAAACCGAGCACCGGACTTTGGTCTCTAAATAACCCCACAAAAGCTCAATGATATTGAGATCAGGGGACTGAGGACACCAGGTTAGATGTTCCACTTCATCATCATGCTCATGTAACCATGTTTGAATACAGCGTGACGTGTGAACGGAGACGTTGTCGTCTTGGAACACAGGACGTTCTCCTGGAAAGAGAGTCTGAAGCATAGGGTGAAGATGTTATGCGAGAATGCTTCGATAATGGTCTCCTGTGATCATCCCCCTCAAATTGTCTTGAGGATATCCACGGGAAGATATTGCTGCCCAAACCATTACAGAACCCCCTCCTCCATGTTTCACAGTTGGAACCAGGCAATCAACATGAAATACTTCTGTCGGTGTTCGCCAGACGAGCACACGTCCGGTGGTCTGGAATAATGTAAATGAGGATTCGTCAGACCAGATGACTTGTTCCCATTGCAGTTGCGTCCAGTTTAGGTGGTCTCGGCACCACCGTAATCTCTTTGCAACATTCCGCCCGAAACAAACGGTTTTCGAATAGCTACTCTGCCGTGGATGTTCGCAGAAGGCAACTCTCGTTGAATAGTTTTCATGGATACGGGGTTCAGAAGGTGGGCGCTCATCTCGGACGTTATCTGCGGCAGTGTAGTCTTGCGATTTCGGGCGACTATCCACTTCAACACACGTCTATCACGGTCCTTCAACTTCAACTTTCGCCCACTGTTGTGCTTCGCAGAAGACACCTTACCCAGGTTTGTGTAGGCTGTCATAACCCTTGACACAGGGGTCCTTGAAACACCCACAAGGTTGGCAATTCTGAACACGGAGGCTCCAGCGAGGCAAGCTCCAATTACCATACCTCTTTTCACGTCAGAGAGGTCGCACATAATCCCGCTTAACTGGGAACAGAATTTTCTCAAGCAACTTTCACACTGTAAAATACTTGCCTGATACCTTCCTTTTCGTCGCCACTAAGTGGCATACTGTTGCGACACGTGGCAGCTGTTTATTGGGCGGTTGAAGTACGACTCATTTTTAAATGAGTGTTCCTA
Source organism: Trichonephila clavata (assembly GCA_019973975.1). Lineage (NCBI taxonomy): Eukaryota > Metazoa > Arthropoda > Arachnida > Araneae > Nephilidae > Trichonephila > Trichonephila clavata. The sequence goes on from BMAO01005037.1 coordinate 53,291, forward strand.
TTATTTTTTCCTATACCTGTATATGGACGTTAAAATGGTGTCTTTTTTTTGTGTCATACTGGATAATCATCAATTTGCATGTGATTTATGATTGTACTTTTATAAATTGAACTGTGAATATTGCTATTCCGAAAGTGGAACTTTAATAACTGAATTTGAAAGTTTTCTCAAAAATGTTACTCATTATGCTCTGATTTCTTATTTTCAATTCAAAATCTGCTTCTTTACTGTCACTATTGCCCTTAATAAAAGTTAAATAATCTGGGTAAAATCTAATGTTAGGAATGAAGTACCTATGTATATCAAAAAATTTTCATGGTCAGTCTATCTGTACAAGAATTATGATGAACATTATCAAAGTCATATATATATATATAATAGTAGTGGATATATTATTTCCTAAGTATTAGGGTTTTTTGTTTACTGGTTGGTCGTCTCGTCTTCTTAAGATAACCTTCTAATTTGTTGATAGTAAGAACCATTATAGATGTGGTATAACTTTCTTGTAATAATTACCTAAAAGGTTATTAATTTTTCAAAATTTATTAATTTATTTAAATTACGTTGTTCCAATAATGGATTGGGAAATTTAATTTCCTTTAAGGCACAACTGTACCCTAAAAATTTCAAAACTACTAAAAAAAACCTTTTTTTTTTTTTTTTTTTTTTGTAACTTATAACACTAGAAAGCTTCCACTAAAATTCAGATCTAATAACAAATTAGTTTTTAAGGTATTTGAAGTTTTATGAGCATAGGTTTCGGTTTAGGTTTCATTTCAAAGCATTTTTTTCTTTCTTAAATTGATTTAATCAACAATATTTTTTAGTACAATCAACTCTTTCAGTATGAAATGGTTATTAATTCCACTTTTCATCACTATGCTTGATTATGTTATGAGTTTTTTTAGTTCTCATAGTTATCTAATTAAAATTGATTTCAAGGCCAATTTTTCTTTAAAAAAATAGTTTATATAACTTTGAATCTTTACCATTATTTTTTTTTTCCTGTTGAGAAAATGCCATGGTCAAAACATTCTCAGGTTGCTATGAGAAACAATATTTTGAAAAGATGGAATACTAGTGAAAGTGATGTATCTAAAAATCAGCCTCAGCTGATACTGCAAATAGACATCCAAGTGGAACTTTAAAAGACTAAAACACTGTATTTTAGCTTTTTAAAATTGCGCAACAAAAATTCAAACTTGGTAAATTACCTCAATTTAGAACTGAAAAAAATTAAATTTTATGTAGATACCAGCTGATTTTTAGCTTACGTAAGTTTCCTTATTATTTTGTACATAAATGCTCTGTGTTTCAAAACTTTTGTAAAAATATTGTATCAAGATTAGGCTGAATAACCTGTCGCTGTAACAAATACTATCAATATGATGAAAAATATATTTTGAGTTAAAAAAATATTTTTGTAGTGATATTTAATTAAAACAGCGTTTTAATCTAGCACTTGGAAAGAACTAATGTAGAACTAGAAGTTGGAAAATAACATTTTAAGGTATCCGAACGCGTTGAAAATGACCAAATTCGGTCAAGACAGATATTTTTGTTTTTTATTTTATTGAATAGAGCTATCTTTGGACTTTACCCAAACATACTTTGTTTTGTTTCTACACTACCTAGAAGCCAAGTTACAATCAATTTTATAAATTTAGAAAAACCGGAAGTGGGTTTTCGATTTACCAGAAGTGGGCGTTTAAATTGCTCAAAATCTATCATGGCGAGTCTGATAACTCAAAATATTACGAATGTATTTCTATAAAACTTTTTGAACCTGATATTTATGTTATTTTCTAAAGAATGTACTAAAATATTTCTTATTGTATGAATACTTTTTGAGTTATGGCTTGTTATTTAAATAATGTTCTCATAAAAAAATGCAACATTTCTTATAATATTTATTCAATCAGCTCTAAAATTTTCAAATTTTAATAAAAAATAAAATTTTAGTACATTTTCTAGATAAATGCATCTAATTTGTTTTAGTAATACTTTTACTAATATATGTTTATTACTTTTTTCTCTAACTGCTTCGAAGTTTTTCAAAAATATTGCTAAAATCTCACTTATAATTGTGATTTTTGTAAAATACAGGTAATTTATTTTAAATTTTGATAGTTAAATAGTAATATTTATTGGTATTGAGTCCTAAAAGAGCATTTATAATGTTTTAGAATGCTATTTTGTTAAAAAGTACTCCGAAAGTGTTCGGATACCTTAAAAAACTAGAGCTATACAAGCATTATTAGATTTTTATTTATGACTTTAAGAACTTCAAAATGTGTTTTTCTCAGATATATAATTTTGAAGATATAAATTTTTTCTAATCTCTGAGACTTTTTTTCTGTTCAAGATGGAGTCTTGAACTTTTAAATACACATAACATAGCCGATCCTGTCGCTTAATTTAGTTTCGCCTCTTCAGCAAAACGCTCCTAAAAAATTTATCACTTCAAAAAGTTTTTTGGGTTATAAGTGAATCTAAGTGAATTGAAGTACTTTATTTATCTAACAAATATATTTTTAATTTATTTTATACGCGAACAAAAATCCAAGAAAGGAACAAAAGTGAGTCAAATACAAAATGTTTGACAAATGTTATATCGACATTTTTGTTTCGAATCTTCAAGTAATTTTTTTTATAATTTAATACCAAATTGGCATGTTTTGGAGTGAAATGATAAAGGGCTGATTCGTGTGACTATGACGTCACATTATAAGTGCAATCACGTGTTGTCAATCAAGCAGTTCATGATAAATATAATCACGTGTTTCTGGATAATGGGCTAAATTCATGTGACGTCATAATCACATGATAATTTTAAACCACGTGTTTTTAGCCAATCAAGTTCAAAACACATGTGGCGTCATAGTCACGATAAATGCAATCATCTATTTTCAGCATATCAGTTCATGCACTTCGTTGTTGCCAAATTACGCTTTTTACAGAAACATTTTTTAAAAAATTCATATTTGTCACTTTATTTAAAAGTATATGTATAAAACAAGACTTTTTTTTTCTTTAATTTTTAAAATCTTTTTGCATAAATTTCTTTTTATAACTCGTGAGCATCTTTACCCAACTATGCAATCTGAAATTTTACCTAAGTTATACAAATAGAATAAAAAGTACGAAGCGAGTTTTATTGTCCGTTGTTGTTATTGTTGCTAATCCCACCTGTCTGACGTAGTCAGATCGAGGCCCACAAAATTCATCATGGCATCGGGCTAGATTGTACGCCTGTCGTTAGCCGTAGCTTTGAGCACCATGCAGATGACAGTACGATTTTACTCGTTCCACCCCAATTTTTAAGGAGAACACCCTGGGAGTGGTCAGGTGCCTCCCACCTCTCTTCCCTTCCACCAACCTCACGAGGCTATTTAGAGTACCCCCATGCCGCGAAGACACTATACATTTACAAACATCCATGTCTTCTCCGGGATTCGACCCAGGAACTAGGAACAGCAGTCAGCGTCGCTAACCACTATACCGGATGGGCGACTTATTGTCCGTTTCGATTCAATGTAGAACACGTCTTTATATTATCATGGGACTGTCATGAATTAAGTCCATTTGTTTATAAATCCATGTGACTATGACGTCACATGACAAAGCATCATTTTTTTCTCACCAATCAGTTATTTCGCTTCTCTGTTGCCAACTTTTGCTTCTTGCAGAAACTTCTTTTAAAACGCACATGTTAGTCAACAATATTAACGCAAAGAAAGAAAAACGCAAGAAAATGCCTTGAGTTAAAAATATATGTATAATATAATTTTTTTTAATTTGAGAATTATTTGGAAAATTTATTGCATCTACATTCATTTATAAAAAACTGGTTTTACCTATATTTACTAAAGCAGAACTAAAAATACAATTATTAATAGACAATACAAGAATTAAATAGAGAACATGTAATTTCTCTTTATTATGTGACTGTCATGAACTTAGTTCATTTACTCTAAATTAACTTTGTTTTGTGCATATTTGTTTATTTATTTAAATATGTTTTTCATTCCATACAAATGCACAAATTGAAATCTGAGTAAAAGTGGAATGTATCCATTTTTAGTCAAATTTTTTTGTTAAGTTTACATTTAAATTTAATTAAACATTTAGTTGAACTGCATATTTCAACTAAAAAAAAAACTCTCTAAATAAAACCAATATCGTTTTAGGTATTTTATTGTATTGTGAGTTTTGTTCTTCGTTTTTATTATTATAATATATTCAATTCCTTTTTGATTTTGCTTATTATTTAACCATTTATAATAAATATTTTAAATTAGCACCGTAACATTTAAGTTTCTAGTACAACAGGTTCCGCAAACTCGGCCCTCATAAGCCGACAGTCCGGATAACTCGGTCCACTTTGCAGGTCGAAAAAGTTAAGCACTCCTACAAACTAAAAACATATGTCATAGTGAGAGACTGTTTGAACCAACCTTTGATATTTGAACAACAAGGTGCGTCGGTAATGAACTTACTAATCCTTCATCTTCTTCGTAATAAAGCTACAAAACCAGAGTTCAGCATGGGTGAGAGTAGGACAATACGCATTTCTTTTAAAATAAGCAGCCAGTTTTAGCAAATTCGGCTATTTAATTTTATTTATAGACAGCTTTATGTCTTTGTAATAACTTTTTAGGTGTGTCTGATTACTCAGAGAGTTATTATTGAGTAAATTGCTTTATATTATGCATTCAATAATTTTCATTGTCCTGTATTAAATCTTCTATGCTTTCATAAAGTACGTGCTTTTCCTTTGTTTAAGGGTATTTGGACAGTTTTATTTCCGGTTGTATTCTCAAGCAAACTATACATTCAAAAGCAATTACAATATTTTCTGAGAAACACTCGTTCTTATTATTTTTAATCCATTCTGGATAACCCGGCATCTTCTCAAACTCGGCCACTTTCGGTCCACATTAGGCCAAGTTTTCAGGACTCTACTGTACATACATTTTAAACTAAGAACACACATGAACTTTTACTGAAACAAATGTTGCGCCATCACTGAGTGTTGATTATTCTGGTTTGGATAGTTTTACAAATATAAAGGTCATGCATCTCATCTCTACTAAGTAAATAAGTATATTCTTAGCCCGGGGCACAGAGTCACCCCAAGCTCACGAAATAGTTAATTCTGGGAAACTGTTTATTTGTTACCAATGACCTTGACAAGATCGACCTGTATGACAGTCTTAATGAAAACTAAATTTATTTATCACATGTCTCCTTTTTTGGGAGTGGCAACACGTTTTCTACAATCTTAAGGTACTTGTTTTGATTGAGTTCCCCGCATGACCTTTTTGTTCCAAAATATTTTCTATGACCGGTTAATTTTCCCCCTTTGAACATTTTATTGGTTTGATTGCTGTGTTGTACGACTTATTGTGGCTTTTAATGTAAATGAGCAAATATAAAAAAGAAATGGGCATCTGTGATACCTATTGAAGGAAGTTGAAACCGATCAAGCAAGGGAAGAACCTACTGAAATAGCGCATATTATTCATGATAGCCAAAGTAAAGAAAAGTGATAACATGAAACGTTTCAGTTGAAAGGAAAATTTTCAAATGCTTTCTCAAGAACACTATCAAGAAAAATAGGAAGCCATAAGTGCACCACAAAACGCAATTTGTCTGTCAAAAGGACACAAGATAAAGTTCAACCTGCTAATTGTCGATTATTAAAGGACAGAAAAACTACAATGACCTGAACAAAATGTGACAGTTTTGGCTGAAATAACATCCATCTAATGTTAGAGAAAAGTATTTGTGATTGTGTCCTTTATTAAATTCTTAGTTTAGTTTGATTGATATTATTTCTCGAAATATTAAAGAAAAATTGAAAAGTCCTTAAAAGTGGGTAAGTATACTTTCTCAGAGAAAATAATTATAAATTATAAAAATAATTATAAAATGGATTTGGGTGACTCAATCCCTCCGTGTGGCCATTAACATTAGTATCGAGTGCCTGCTAGTTCCCATGGTTAAATTAGACTTTGGTAAGTAAATTTCAACTACTACTAGTTCAATAAAGCGTACAGATATAACAAGCTGAATGCCCAATTTTCCTACTC